>JACEFZ010027807.1:0-242500 GCA_014155875.1 Cepaea nemoralis | reverse complement strand
TTTCCTATTGCTTTCTGAATAACCAACGCTCATACCGCTGCTTAAATTCAACACAAGGTGTACTGCTTCCGAATCGCCTGCAGCTTATTTCGAACGCGGTATGCGGGATTGCACACTAGTCCAGTGGTTCTCAATCTTTTTTGGCCCGTGCCCCCTTCACCATATTTTCAGAACGTCTTCCCCCCCCCCCCCCCTTCGTATTTCCTACCTAAAAATTTGGCCTATGCCCCCCTTCACCATATTTTCAGAACGTCATTCCCCCCTTTCATATTTCCTACCTAAAAATCCCACCCCCGCTCCTACACAGTATACGTAATAATGGAAGCTAAATTTAATAGCACATACCAAAACAAGTCTAGACGTCCACATAAAACGTGATTTGTGGGTCTACTTACTTTATAAATGAATTTTAGAAGGGTGAGACGTACAGAACAGTACAGTATGAAGGGAAAAACAATATCAAGTAATCGGTTCTTGTATTAACGCGATCTTGACATAATCTTAATTCCCCCCTGGAAACCCTAAATTCCCCCTTGGGGAGGGGGGTATTCCCCACCGGTTGAGAACCACTGCACTAGACAATATACACAAATCGCGTGAGCTACTCATTGGCCAGAGACGCTGGCGTGGTTTGTGTTATGTTTTCTTATTATATACTACGCAACTCAACACACATTAAACATGGGCTACAAGCAAGCACTGTTAGTTGACTTGATTTTCTGCATTCTTATGTTCACTACATCAACATCAACTATATAACAAATCCCCCTGAGTGGTGGGCTGAGTGGTCTCGAGGTATGGTGTCCGCCTCGAGTACTGGAGGTTCCGGGTTCAGGCCCCGGCGAGAACCGTGATTTATTTAAAAAAATCCACCTGGACTTCCAGTAATAAAAATTTACCCTGGTCTCTGGGTAGTGAGATCGGACGCCCGTGTGTATTGTTGCGCACGTAAAAAAATCCCTTGGCAGTTGGAAATCGAAAAAGAGTAGCCTAACGGCGCTGCCCGGGCAAAATTTCGAGTTAAAAATCTACCCAAAGTATTTCAGGATCCTCGCCGATGCAACGGAGTTCATGCATTGAGCTAAGTTTCTCCAGACTGAGGTTTGAGTTAGGAGGAAAACGGAGCACTTATGGGTTAAACCGTGTGCCGTGATGTTGATCCAACGACTAAACTAAACTATATAACAATCCGCGAACTGGCCTTTTGCCTGCCAATCTGACGGAAACAGGCCAACAGGATTTTACTTACATCTGAGCGAATCTCAAGCTCCAAGTAACCTGTCTGTGCCTGCGCACTATAAATGTATTCCTCTGCGCTCCTTATATAAATTATTACTATTATTATAAGATTACATTGTGGGTGGCTTTCATTCATCGATAAAAGTTCATCTGTTTCACCCGATCGCTGTTCAAACAATTGGCAGCAGGTTCGAGTCCCGCTGTTGCCACTTTAACATGGAGGTGGGGTGGGGGAGGCACCCGCTCGCTTTAAACTCACACGCAGTTGGACTGAATTTAGCGTGTGGATTAGCCTTCCCAATAACCAGTGTCCCTCGCCATCAGGGGAACCCACTCCGACTTCAAAATTACTTTTCCAAGTCAAGGACGAGAAGTCAACATTTTAGTCAAACTGACCGATGCAGGGGCTGAACCCGTTACCTCGATATCAACACACTGGATGTTTAAGAACGGACTCTTATCCATTCGGCCAGGCTGACCTCAATCATATCTTTTAGCTTGCATATTGTCTAGTGTGGTCTTTTATCTCTACATCAGTCAGTGCCGAACAATGTCTGTGAAAGTATGTGCGTGGGCGCGCGCTACCACTACCCGCCACACTACCCATGTCTATATTGACGACACAGGAGAAAGGTGAGCTAGAGTGTATAAACAGGATACGCAGCTCAACGCCGAGGTTTACAGAGACCAGGTACAAATACAGTAGCCGCCCGTCTTCCAAGGGAGCAACCGTCAACAGCATTAGCCTCTTGATGTGTGTATCAGACAATTGCCGAGAGTGTCACGAGGGCTAATGCTAAACTTGACGGGAGCAGCCTAATTAACATGTAGAGGGAGGGAGGGAGGGAGGGGGGGGGGAGAGAGAGAGAGAGAGAGAGAGAAGAGACAGACAGACAGACAGACAGACAGACAGACGGAGAGTGAGAGAGCGAGCGAGACAGAAAAAGAGAGAGAGAGAGAGAGAGAGAGAGAGAGAGAGAGAGAGAGAGAAGAGACAGACAGACAGACAGACAGACAGACAGACGGAGAGTGAGAGAGCGAGCGAGACAGAAAAAGAGAGAGAGAGAGAGAGAGAGAGAGAGAGAGAGAGAGAGAGAGAGAGAGAGAGAGAGAGAGAGAGATGGAGACAGCACACACAAACACACGTATGCATGGTAACCATATATTCACTTTCCGGCGGGCATCTTTTCAAACCTTATAGGTCGGACGTTTTCGTGAAAAATGGCCTGGCTCACCTTGATAACATGAGTAGCAAAGGCCCCCTTACATATCACGAGGCGCCTCCTCCCATATCTTTCTTTTATAGCCAATCGGGATTCAATGGGTGTTGTGGGCAATACGACGTCGGCCGCCTGTAACTCACACAAACTGTCCCGGTACCCACTTTAGGATGGATTAACATGGGATACAGGTCAATTTACAAGAGGAAAATATAAACCTGCCTCGATGGAGATTCAAAGACATGACCATTGGGTGGCAGGTAAGCCTGCTAGCCACTGCCGTCCCTCGGCTCCCGCCAGTATGAGTTTCATAACAATGTATAGAAGGTAAGACGGACGGTGTCATACTGACCACAAACAGTTTTATTATGTCAAGTAGTGAGTCTACTCATATTCCAAAAATGCCATAGTGGTATGGACTATGGTCTCTCTCTCTCTCTCTCTCTCTCTCTCTCTCTCTCTCTCTCTCTCTCTCTCTCTCTCACTCACACACAAACACACTCCACATGCGCTCTCCAGCATGTGTAATTTCTTATAAATGAAATAATGTGACCCTAAAATCCACTACAAATGCTGCTAGATCATGATTATCGACAACTCTACAGACATAACAGAATTCATGACCTGATCGCTTTCGGTAAAGGCACAAACACCACCATGCATAATACAGCATGCGGTGACGTGAAAGCCTCGACTCCACACAGCGGAACAATGGCGGGCTATAGAAGGTATGCAACTGATGGCTTTTCTATGCACCTAAATAAAGATGTAATATTCTCTAAAAGAATTCTTCACTTCTTCCAGGGCGACCGTGAGTTTAAGGCAGAAAGGCAAATGAATAATATTCCCCCCCCCCCCCCCCCCCCACCACCACACACGCACATAAACGTACAACAACAATTATTCGTGGAAGGTTTACATTACAGAAAAGAGACAGAAAGAGCGAAGAAGACTGACAAATGAGACGGATAAAGAAACGTGAGATACAGACCGAGAGAAAAACCAACAGGACATATTGAGAGAGAGAGAGAGAGAGAGAGAGAGAGAGAGAGAGAGAGAGAGAGAGAGAGAGAGAGAGAGAGAGAGAGAGAGAGAGAGAGAGAGAGAAGCACTGAGAGACAGACAGAGACAGAGAGACAACATGGCGTATACATACCTGAAATAATCCCCCCCCCCCCCCCCCACCAGTATAAAAGACTCATGTTCTTCCACTTTCAGGTAAAAATGCTATGGCATCTAATGAACTAACAGTCTACAGCAGGGGTAATGAGACAGGTGGGTATGGTATGTACAGATGTGGGGCAGACCAGAGAAGAAAACAGCAGAAGATGACAAGCAACTCAACATGACGACGGGAAGGGGGAAATCTGGCTACAAGGCACCATACAACAAGCAAATCAAGGACCTTTGTTCATATGCTTGTTATCTCCTCCATGTTTGCTGTAATCGGAACGGTTCAAACATACATGTTTACTTTAACACGGAATTGGTAGTCACGTTTACTCACTGTTTGACAGCCAGAAAGGATTGGCTAATAGAACTATTGTTATCCTTGTGACGTCAGGTGATTTGGGGAGGGGGGTGCGAAGTGGATATCTGGGGATGGATGGATCACACACACACACACACACACACACACACACACACACACACACACACACACACACACACACACACACACACACACACATTGACAGGCAGATGAGTTGGGTGGGTGATATTCGGATGGATGGATGGGTGGGTGGAGACAGGCAAACAGACACCATCTAGTCAACAAGTCATAATAACACACTTCCGCCAGCAAGATGGCGGTGTCATCTAAATGGATAGTATCCAATTCTCTAATAGACCTACAGCTCTATGTTTCCAACAGCCTGATTCCAACAGTTCTTTAATTCCATAACCATTCCTACAGCGTCTCTGCTCGTATTGCCGATAGGACCCGCCCTCCACGCTGTCTCTATTTCAAACTTTTCCGTCAGTAATGTTTTCAATTACAGCAAGCCCGCGATTTTCGCCGTCTATTTGAGAAATGCGTGGTATGTGTGTTCAGTTACCGGGCAACTACAAACTTGTAACAACAGCTGTCAATGTTTCACTACAACTGCTCCTGAAGAAGACATCAGGTAGTTGTAGAGAGGTACATCCTTGATGGCACACGTGTGTGGGGATGAAAGCAACAAACACTTCACAGGTAATATCCATTTCCATTCAACACCTTTCCTCTCCCATATGTCTTGAGTGTTTTTTTTTCTTTCTTCCTTAGTGCTGTAAGATTACTCTCTCTTACACACACATGCGCTCTCTCTCTCTCTCTCTCTCTCTCTCTCTCTCTCTCTCTCTCTCTCTCTCTCTCTCTCTCTCTCTCTCTCTCTCGTCCGAACATCCGTTCACCCATTCAGCAACCCACCTATTTACGTACCTCTTCTGATCACTATATTGAAGTAATCTGTCATTCTAAGCCCCGTGAGCTTTCTTACTAGGAATCGAACCCAGGCCTGACAGCTAGCCATGTGTCTGTACGTGCTGGTCGCGCTAGCATAGTTGATAGTGAACTGCGCCGGTACTGTGAGGGAACTTCTGGCCACCTGTTCCTCCGTGCATTTAAGCCTACACAATGTCATGGTAGCTGATGGCTGTGGAAATGTGGTTTCTAAGGAAAATGCAAAGAATACCATGGACAGACAGAAAAACCAATGAACAAGTCCTGCAAGAAACAAATAATGGCCATGTTATGAGAAGAAATGACTTGGAGAACTTGGTGACAACTGGCAAGATAGAAGGGAAGAGACCAAGGGGAAGACCGAGCAGCAAATACCTGGATGGCTTGGCCACGTGGTATGGTCGAGACAGGAACACGGAGCTGATCCACTACTCTAGTGATCGAGTGAGATGGCAGAACATGACCGCCCACGCTTATCGGCATGGCACATGATGGATGGATGGATGGATGGAATGTCATAGTCCTACATCACAGAACCGGAGACTGCTGCAGGACAATTATTCTTATTATTACGTAAGTACGTAACGGAGGAGTAGTGGCTTAGAACACTGGTTCTCAACATTTTTTGGGCCCGTGCCCCCCTTCACCATATTTTCAGAACGTCATCCCCCCCCCCCCCCCTTTTCGTATTTCCTATCTAAAATTTACCCACCACCCCCCGCCCCCCCCCCCCCCCCCTCGCCCCTACACAGTATAGTATAATGGAAGCACATACCAAAACAAGTCTAGACGTACAGAACCGTTAAGTATGAAGGGAAAAACAATATCAAGTAATCGGTTCTTGTATTAACGCGATCTTGAAATAATCTTTATTTCCCCCCCCCCCCCCCACACACACTGGAAACCGGGGGGGGGGGGAATTTCCCCCACCGGTTGAGAACCACTGGCTTAGAACTACCAGGCTGCCTCTAAATTAAGCACACTTGCTGCTACGAGCGTTATTATTTTATTTTTTTTGGTTGCGTATCACTTACGGGACGTTGCAGTCAACACCAGCATTTTTCAGCTGCTATTGATGTACTAGGCAAGTGTTACGTTTAGTAGTTTTCCATTGCTTTCTGAACGACCGGCTCCCATTCCAGCACGTTATAACACAACGCGACACGGTTTGCTGCACAACTCGGTCGCAGCTGAGCTTCGAACGCCTGGTACCCGCTCACGAACCGCGTTCGCAAGCCTTTGGCCACGGAGCCGGTACGGGCGTTATAGATTTAACAAAATAAGAATGGTAAACTAGCCAATGGTTGTAATCGTACGTCTAACCTGTTCTGATAAGGTCGAAATACAAAGAAAATCCATGTGCGTGTCACAAATCTCCCCCTGGCAGATGGAAGTGGGATTACACACAACAGAACGAATGGGTCGCTACTACCACTAAAGATGAGAAAACCTTGCTGTTAATGTTGCATATCCCTTACAGGACGTTGCAGTCAACACCAGCATTTTTCAGCTGCTGTTGATGTATTAGGCAAGTTTTACGTTCAGTAGTATGCCATTGCTGTCTGAACGACCGACTCACATACCCCCTAAGTTACCAGCGCGGCGCGAACCGCTGCCGATTCTCGCGGCTGCTGTTTTCCCCACGTGGATATACGGGATTACGAACAATGTCGTTAAACCCTTGACCAGGGAGACCGACCACAAAAAAAAACCTACCCACACAATAAAATGGGTACCAGATGACTTCCAGAATTCTCAGGGAATTGTCCAGGAAGGAAAGACGGCGAGGAAGGGAACTGGCTAACCCACCCCTACGTCGTACCCTAGAATATGTGAAGTGTAACGCTTCACACCCCAACGGCACTATTTGCTACAGGACCACCTTGACCTGTTTCACCCACTTCCAGTCACACTAACACAATTTACGGCATCTGCAAAATTGGCAGGGGGGGGGGGGGGGGAATCATGTCCGAATGGATAAGAGCGCTTGTTCTTAAACTTCTGGTGTGCTGATGTCGAAGTAGTGAGTTCAACCCCTGCACCAATTAGTATATTGGACTAATATTCTGACTTCTCGTTCTTGACTTGGGGACGTAAATTACAAGCACCCCGAAGTCGAGGTTCGTTCGCCTGATAACGAGAGACACTGATAATAGGGGAAGCTAATCTACACGCGAAAATCAGCCCAGTGCACTCCCATATAGTGGCAAACACTAGAAGTAGTAGACGTGTATGGGCTACGTTTGAATTTCAAAGACAGGGGGGGGAGGGGGGGGGGGGAATGGGTCAGAAAATTGTCAGAATAATATCGAATATGTACTGGAATTAACATGGAAAATAAACGGAGCAGTTATGAACAAGTAAAGCAAGGAGTTGTTTTGTCAAGGGATTTATTCTCTCTCTCTATAGCGAAGTAATAATGAGAGGCCAAAGAGAGGCAAGGAAAATTAGTTTGAGGTTATAATATAAATAGGCAACGTTTTATAAGAACGCAATCTCGCGTGACAGATTCGACGCTGCGACTAGAAAACCTTCATCAGCATACAAGGACACTGATGCAACGACGGCAAAACCTCGAACACTTGTATTATATTGTATCATTTTTTGTTTTTGGTTCTTTCTTGCTCTTTTGTTTTCCTTTTTCAAGCACTGAAGAAACAAGCATTTGTTGAAGACCGATCATTCATTTAGAAATATGGCGTCAGTGTTACTTTAAAACACATAAAAGACTAGTGTATTCCGAAAACTCGATCATTTAGTATATTATTATAATACCTATATTACCATAAAAGACACTATTCTTTCTTGGAAGCACGATCATTTACTATATACTATGTATATGCTGCCATAAAAGACACTGAAGAAACCCTCATTGTTCAAATCTGGAGTATTTAATTTTACTGATGTGCACACTCGCGTTTGGGCCACGCAAGTACACAAACATAAGTCCTTTCAAACTATAAATAGGAGGTCACTGCATCTTAGTTGTGGAAAAAAAGGGGGTGGGAAAAGAGCTGACGTATTTTCGACGTTTGACCAACTACTATATCCATTTTATTTCTTACAGTCCATGCCGTGTGCCGTTGGTCATCATATCTGTCCACAGCCTTCTGTCTCATGTACAGCCGACCATTTCTGACCCTGATATTCCTCCTAGCCATGATTCCAAACTGTTCAGCATCTTCTCCATTGGTCCTGCCTCCCTTCCTCTGCAACTTGACCGTTGTGATGACATACTCAATTCTAACGACATGCCCAGAGAATGTGGACTGTCTTCTGTTGCGAGCAACTGCGTCTCTTTGTGAGTTAACTTCTTGCAAGATATCTTTATTACTAGATATATACTTATATATATAATAAAATAAACAAGTAATATATATTATTATATAATAGATATCTCTATTACTTTACTGGGAGTCTCTGTGGCGAAGTGGTCAAGCTGTTTGACTCGTGCTCCGAAGGTTGTGGGTTCGATTCCGGGCCGCACACTTCGGTTTACGAGTTAAATGTTTCGGAGACTCCTGTGGGTCGTCGCTAAAAGCTACGGAGTTCGTGCTTTGTGCGACGCTTTCCGTGCTGCGGAAAGAGACCGAGCCATATGGGATAAAACCCGGTGCAATAAAGTCGACCCTGTCGACTTTTAAGCGAACTTTTCTATCTTTATTATTCCTTCTATCTGTCCGCGGTCTTCTCGGATTGCTTCCATAAAACCACATCTACACAGCTTCCACAGAATGTCCATCATGTCTGTAAACTGTCCATGTGTCGCGTCCTCCTTTAAAAGTGTCGTCCCTGGAGTGAGGAGATCCGACACCCACATTATAATATTTCTTTTCCCTCTCAATATTCTGGAGAATCCACCAGCTTCCGTCCAACACACTCCATCAGCCTATGGACAACCTTTTCCTTTCACTCTCACACTTACGTACTATGCCCCCTTCTCATACTTCCCCAACGCAACATACTCAACAACTCTTACTTCTAGAAATTAATAAAGATTAATTTATTAAAATAAAAGTGTAACGTGTATGAGACGTGTATGCGAAGAAAATGTGTGACGTGTTCTATAAAGGGTAGAGAATCTGACTCTCAGACATCAGCTCAGTCCGCTGATCACAGCAAAAATAGACCACAGCACGTTACGTCAGAACAAGTACGTCTCACCCGTTGCCGGAACCATCCTGCCGGATACTGCTTTGCTTCTGTAGACCTCTGGTAATCCCATTTCATGAACATGAGAAATAGACACCGGTGGTATGAACAGTTACTTATGGACCGGATTCACTCTACACAATGTCCGTTCCTAATGTTCTCTAACCAACTGCACAAGTTCTTTTCTAGTGTTTACACAGTTAGTAAAGTTAAGTGTTAGTCGACATATCATCCTCGTTGCACATCGAACCATTCCGTCCGCAAGTGCTAATTACTAATGTTAATTGTTACTGTACTAACACTAGTTACTCTTAACCGGTTCTCGGTTCGTTACCACTGTTTAATGCTGTATGGTGCAATTGTAATCTTCACTATGTTGGGTGAATCAACCTCCCTCTAGCTTTTAGTCACGTCTGTAAGCAATCTTTATTGATTGCCGCACTGGTGTTCTTCAGACTGGGATTTTCTTCCTTCCCAAAACTTTATTGAGCTTCCTTGGATCTGGTAGGGAACCTTAAATGGCACCACTGCAGTCCTATCAATCATATCTACATCTGCCATTATAGGCACGTGTAAAATTAAGTCACTAATTAACACACGGTAGATATTATTTCCACTAAGCACTGCAGTGCCCTCACTCTAACTAGAGCATTAATCAAGTCCACCCTAGCTGGTCACAACTAGAGTTTATATGGCAAACTACCAAAGTTGTCCACGTGACTTTATCCTCTTCTCCCCCACACAGGTGTTATTTGGACATATCAACCATTTGCAAGGATCTATTTTTCCGGGCTTAAATCCTGTCAAAGTTGTCAGTAATTGTTAAGATTCTCAAAACAAGCCAGCGAATTTTATGACGACTTCCAACAAACAGTTGCAAATAACCCCGTCAAACTCTTCATGTTCCGGAAACCAAGAATTGACATATGTACTGTTTTCCTCCCTACTAAGTACTTCCGTTTTACATCTGCCATTGTGATCTCACGGCTTCCATCTGCATTCAAATGTTGACAAACTTGTCAATCTTCTGTTCCGTGGTGACAATATATGTGATTCTAACTGGTAATGAACTGCCAACTCGGTGTATCCTTCCTTCTCACTCAACACCAAATGTGTAGATGGGCTGACCCCACTGCTTCCATTTACATTCAAATGTAGACAAACTAATCAAGGCGATGCCAGGACCTGTCACCATCAACACCGACCGTTCCAAATCCGTTATAGATGTACACGTGCAGCTACAAATATTGTCCTGAGATTTTGACATCCGCGGTGTTTTTCCAGTTAGTAAAATAATGGTGCTGAAAATACACGCCAAGCAAACGTCGGGAATATTTATCTGTTTAACCCATGGCAATCTCGCGACACCATGATTAGCTTCCGTATAAAAAGATGGGCTCAATGTAGCTCTTAAAAACTATGTTTCTCACTTCGATTGAGAAACATAACATTTATATAAAGTACATAAATGCAAACAGTAGATTTTACCGTACGTGTACAGACTTTTAAAGATCTCAAATTTAAACATTATGTACGTATGAGTCAGACAGAACCGCGCTCACATCGTCATCCTTTTTCTTTCAAATAAGAGAAGCAAGGGGAAATACCTATTTTATGTTTTGTGCGTCGGCGAGTTTCTGCACTTTGAATTCCAACAGCATCTAAGGGCAAATCCCGCCGCAGTTGAGGCAATGAAGATTCCCCGCGATTAACAAAGAGAAATACATTATAGATATATATCCATAAATATAATGGGGATTCCACGTGATTAACAACGATAAAAACATTCATAGATAAAGACGAAAACATTCACAGATATTGATTTGCACTCAAAGGAGATGGCGCTAATCTACAGAACTGAGTTAGCACTGCGTTTTCGCGCAACTGATCGCACCCTGGGTGACGATATGCTAGCCCTTACAACAATGATGAGAAACAGATAAAACGCCACACGCTGAACAATCTGTGGCTATCACAATAGGCTGGATGTTCTCACACGTGACATGGAACTAAGCAGAAGAGAAATGTGAGAGAAGAATCCAGAAGACGACGATTACAGAAAGAATACACCAAGGAGGAGCTAAACCATTCTGCGTGGCACGCTCAATGTTTGCAAACATATGCAGGCACAATATCCTTTCACGCGCTGACAAAATTATTCTTGGCTCTCTTAATCCTTCCTTATCAAAAATGCAATCATCGCCATCCCCGATAACTCATCCTTACAGCACCATGCATAAACACGCCGTACAAATACGCAGGGACGCATTCACACTCACACTGACAGAAAGACAGAGACAGATTGCAGAAAGCTTGACTTGACAATCGCATGATTGCCATAAAACGAAAAAAAGAATGACAGACTGGTGAGTGCAGTCACCACGACACGATTCGGAATTTTCTTTGGGAAATTCTGAGACAGTCAGATTTTGCCGTTCCTCTCTATACTAGGAAATGAATGAATCACCAAAAATAAAAATTTAAACAAACAATTAAAAATTAAAAAAATAAAAACAAACGAGAAATAGATAATGAGCTTCACTAAAACACAATTAGAAGTAACAAAGTGTACGTTGCGGCTATAACCCTCGTCAGCACAGAATAAATAAACAAAAACCGACACAACTTCACACCACATGAAAATATAAATACTAATGCTAAGCTTCAACTAACATTATACCACAAAAAACAATGATGTACAGACCAAATGGAAGCAGAAGAAGCCAGTCACGTAAACGATGGACAGAGGGAATAGCAGAACCCATGATAGAGTCAATGTTATTCTCGATACACGAAGCCCTTAAACGGGAAGTTTCCCGCTGTTTATGCTTCACCTTGACATCGCACAGCACAAGAGGTACAAGATGAGATGCGATGAGACTAAGCACACAGAGAAAACGGACTGAAAAATCGACAACAACTTAGCAGTATACGAATACGAAATGTGAAACATTTAGTAGCACTTCACAGGAAATGGGCAATGATTAACACTTGAAAAAGGAGAACTGCAGTAAAACTTTACAAAAAGCAATGACTCTACCCTAGGGTAAAGAGGGACAAAGACAACCTTGCTGCTTGTTTACTGGACTCCACAGTGTTCCATACACAGCATTCATGATCTGCAGGATCTAGACCTGTAACACACATGTCTATTCTATTATGCTTCGTTCAGATGGCGTTCACACTCCGTGCACTAAATGTCAACACATGTAAACTTCATCGTCAATCTAATAATCAAAAGAAGAACACATTAATGCCAAGCATGTTTCAATAAATTCTTCATATGATGTCCTTTTACTTCCTACTTACGTAACATTAAAAAAAAACAATCAACTGACGCCAATCTTTCACTGGGCTATCTTTTGCCATCTCTTGCAGTTCTAGCCATGTTCACCCCATACTATTCGTCCCTGTCTCTAACTCTCTTCTCTGTGATTTAGGTCTTCCCACTTTCTTTGCTATGCGAGTCCAGAGAAAGGAACTTCTAATTATACTATTAACTGGTATACTCAATATGTGAGCTATCAAGCTTCAGCGTCTTGACATCAGCTCTTGATTTGCTGGTCTCGTTCTCTCAACAAGCTGGGCATTTGTGATTCTGACACACTGCTAGTGCTTCTATACCACAGATTTCTGATCAATAATGTCAAAGGCCTTTTCATAGTCAACAAATCCAATGCACAGTGAAGAATTCATTTTAATTCTGTCATTTATTCTTAAGCGTGTTGCTTATTCAAGCCCTTAGTTGTCAACTACCGTTAATCTCCCCAGAAAGACCCTGTTTAATATGTTCCCAGGAACTGACAATACCATTGTTCCTCTACAACTTCCGCACTCACACAAGTCCCCTTTCATTGCCAGTTTCACCAGATATCCGAGTCCCCCCAGTGGTAGAGAAACTAGCTGCAACTGATGAGGAGCTAACATCGACAAACTGACATAAAATATACCAAGCACCTCAAGAAAGACACATAGTTCAAGGCGAACGTTTTCATCAGTCCTTTGTGTGCGCAGTAATCAACTATAGGTTCAACGCGCTCACGTTTAAACTTCCTGTGCGGCGACGGCGGGGTTGAGGGTTCATGCCACATGCCGGTGAGCAAAGCTTATATGTTGACTTCTCGTTCAGAAAGCAATGGAACACAGCTACAAGTAAAACTGCCCAGACAATCAACCTAGGGTTGTAGGCAACGTCATGTGAAGGACATGCAATACAGAAAAATACCGGTGCCAGACCACACATACAGGCCCAACCTAGACCGCATACTGAAGTGTACGCTAAGTGTCTTCCAAGGCGTAATGAACTTTAATTCCCTCCCCCTTTCCCTCTTCTCATTATTTAAACTTAGCTTACAACTCAGCGCAGTCTCCGAGGCGATGAGGTTACGTAAGCATACCCGCGTTCGAAACACAGCTAAGGGCGATTTGGCTACAGACCGCCCTGCGTTGGTTTTTTTACGAAATGGTATGGGTTCAGAAAGCAATGGTAAATTACTGAACGTAAGCTTGCCAAGAGATCACAACAGTAAAAAATGCTAGTGTTGACTGCGACATCCTGTAAAGGATATGCAACTGACGTTGTTTTTCCCCATAACTCAACTACACCAGCTCCCCCAATACATCCCACCCCGAACCACACTTTCCACTACAATTACACCTCCGACGTGGAAACAGGAACAGAGAAATAAAAACAGCACTCAACATAAACATCCAACCAACCAACAAGGACAATCCGTCATTGAGGCGAAACCTAGCAATTAATGAGCAGGAAGGGAAAACCCATGCCCCGATCTGACTCAAGGAATGACGCATCCCTGTTGTAAAAACACTAACTAGGGGTCGGGGTCGGGCTCTCTCTCTCTCTCTCTTACTCTCTCTCTCTCTTACTCTCTCTCTTACTCTCTCTCTCTCTCTCTCTCTCTCTCTCTCTCTCTTACTCTCTCTCTCTCTTACTCTCTCTCTCTCTCTCTCTCTCTCTCTCTTACTCTCTCTCTCTCTTACTCTCTCTGATACACACACCCTCTCAAAGTTTATCTATCTTGTTCTACACGGTGTTTTTATTATTATTATTACTACTACTACTACTACTACTACTACTACTACTACTACTACTACTACTACTACTACTACTATTATCGTCATCATCATGCGCATCTCACACTTTTTTATGCTTATGTATAGCGGGTTAAATCCATACACCGATTAGTTGGACTTGCTTGTCGACATCTCGCCCTTGACTTGGGGACGTAAATTACAAGCACCTCTGAAGTCAGAGTGGGTTCGCCTGAGGGCTAGGGACAGTGGTAATAGGGAAAGCTAATCTACGCGCAAAATTCAGTTCAGTGTTACTAGAAGTAGTGTGTATGAATCACGCTTGAGCGAGCGGGGAAACAAAGTACAATTACTATGTCACAGTCAACGTATTATAATTACTATGTAAAATTTAACGTATTACAGTTACTATGTTTCAGTTAACGTTACTTACAAGAGATGTGACACCGAAATAATTTGCAAAAGAGAAAATGCAAAGAATACCATGCATGGGCAGAAACATGAAAATACAGTATTTCGGGGGGGGGGGGGAATGAAAACTTAAAAGAGAAATTAGACTTCAACAGTGGAGAAAGTTTGGGCACATTATGATGAGAACAACTTGACAACTTGGTGATAATTGGCAACATTGATGGGAAAATGAGCAAGAGAAAGTAAACGAGATGATCACGTGTGGACAAGAACAGGGACCTGATCTAAGACTGGTGGTGACCATGTGAGATGCTGAACCATAAACGCCCATATTATCGGCACTGCCCGGACTGATGATAACGACGAGAGATACAAGAAGCTGACAGTTAGACGGGCTGCGTGCCCAATTCTTAACCCATTGTGCTCTTCTCTCTCTCTCTCTCTCTCTCTCTCTCTCTCTCTCTCTCTCTCTCTCTCTCTCTCTCTCTCTCTCTCTCTCTCTCTCTCACACACACACCACACACACATTTCCTAGCGCTATTAAGTTACCCTTGCTTTCTGTATTCTTAAACACTGTCGATGGTGACTTATTTTGTAACAAAATAAACCGCCAAAGATCCTCTAGATTATTTCAAAGCTAACCGCCAAAGATTCTCTAGATTATTTCAAAGCTAATCTACTAATTCACTTTAGGCAAAAAAACACTTTCGGTTTTCTAGAGAAAACTTCAAGTACTTTTAGTCACGTTGATAATTTCCGTGTTAGTGATTGACAGGCTGGTGTAGTATGGGCCAAGGACTCTCTCTCTCTCTCTCTCTCTCTCTCTCTCTCTCTCTCTCTCTCTCTCTCTCTCTCTCTCTCTCTCTCTCTCTCTCTCTCTCTCTCTCTCTCTCTCTCTCTCTGCCAATAATGGACACCTAGCCAACTGTATAAGACTTGGAACCCAACCCTAAATCTACTGTGCTATTGCTTTCACTCACCACTCCAGTGGTCAAGTTTCTTTCCCAACTTTCCTGGATTTAAAAACAAAAAGCCGTCAACAAATACTTCACACTCGTCATAAAGGCGGTTCCTACACAGCTGCCTAATGCCGCGCGTAAACTGGGGATGTCATGTTTAATCCCCAGTCTTCTCCCGGTTGCGCACGACTGCCTGTCGGCTTGGTGGTCATATGTTCGAACCCCATCCCCTCCCTTCCTCAAGTATTTATCCCTCTGTCTTCATTCTGCTCTTTTCCCCATTAAGCGTGCCGTTTATCGCTAAGTTTTCGAGTGTATTTCTCGTCATAAGTGCTCAAAAAATCTCGACAGTCTACGTTTACCTTCTCTAATAAATTGATGGTTTCGCTTGTTTCTTGTAGAACTTTCCAAATACAAGCCAACATAAATGAATAACAAAAACAGCTCAACATGCGCAACACTTTCCCATGAGACCAGGCTTTAAAATGCCAGGACAGGTTGGGATACAAATGTGTCCGCAGTTGAAGGACACTAGAAACACAAACATAAGAATGAGTGGGTCTCGGGGAGATAAAATATAACAGATAAGGACAGGACACATGAAACAGAAACCTGGTACATGCACAGGGTGCTTATCAATTAGTGCAACTCAGCCGGTTATCGTTAAGTTATATGGACGAGTGTGAGTAAACGCAGGCATCTATCTTATGGGGCTTGCTGGCCACTTTTATAACTTGGTGAAATAGGAAACTGGAATGGAAGACGGGGTAGAGAAACATTTGAAACAAGAAGGAAAGAGAATGTTAGACAGCGGTTTAGAAAGGCGGTGGAAGTTATACAAATTGGGAGGGAGAAGGGGGGGGGGGGACGAACGAAAGAAACGAGAACACGAACGAACGAACGAACGAACGAACGCGCGCGCGCGCGCGCACACACACACACACACACACACACACACACAGAGGGAGAGAGAGAGCCGCGTCTCATACAGAAACAGGAAGGACATAGCAATGAAAAGTAACCGGAAGAGAAGGAAGAAAAATCGAACAACATGTGAAATAACCAAACGAAACAAACAAAAACATAAAATGACAACACACGAAGAAGAAAAAAACAAGGCAGGAAGACAAAAAGGCCTTAAGATCATCATCACAACAATATAACAATTATCGTCATGGTGTGATATATACTACCCATATCGCTCTCTCCAGTGACCTAATGTATCCCACCCAGCAGCGAGTCGTCCAGAATCAGACCACACGTAAACGTCTATCCACGATGTCACAGGTCCATCCTTGTTGAGTGAGCCACATCTCCCCACCCACCACACATCCCATCCACCCACACCCCAAACACACATACATTCCCCAACCCACACACATCCACTCACCTACACACATCTCCCCACCCACTCACATATCCTCTACCCGTCCCATTACCCACCAACAATCACTCACCCACATATCCTCCTCCACCCACACACCTCCAATCACCCAGCCAAACACACATTCCTCAGCCACACATTCCCCACGCACACACACATCTCCCCGTCAACTCACATATTCCGCACCTACCCACACACAAATTCCGCACCCACCCACATAATCTCCTATCTCCCCCAGCCCACTCACAGATCCCGAGCCCACCCCTACAAACATCCCCCACCATCTCCTGACTTACACACACTCACCCACCCACATATCCTCTACCCACCCACACATCCTCTACCCACCCATCCCCCAACCAAACATCCCTTAACCACACACTCTTACTCATATACAATCACCCAGCCACACATCGTCTACCCAACCACACATCCTCCACCCACACATCCCCCAGCCACACATCCCTTAACCACACACCCCTACCCATATACACATACATCCCCACCCACGCACAATCTCCCCACCCATACACACATCCCTCACACACATCCCCACCCACCAACAAATCCCCCATTCACAAACACACACCTCCCATCCACGCACACACAACCCACACACACATCCCCAACCCATACACTCATCCCCTCACACATCCCTAGACACAGACAGACAGACAGACAGACAGACAGACAGACAGACAGACAGACAGATAGATAGATAGATAGATAGATAGATAGATAGATAGATAGATAGATAGATAGATAGATAGATAGATAGATAGATAGATAGATAGATAGATAGAATAGGATAGGATAGAAATACGCCCTTTCTCCCATGCTTAAATCTATTGTTCACATCGCACTATACGCACAACCATTCGTACACGTGTGTTCAACCAGTGACACAAGCACCTGTGCCAAACAGTTCTCTCAATTGCCACCGAAGAGTGTACCATATCAAACAGGACTGCTCCCAGATGCGGCCACCAACATGTCAGCCTGACAGCCTGAACCAGGTGACAACCCTCCACTTTCCATTACAGTTCTGCTCTTTCATGCGCCGGGTGTGGAGCATATATTTGCGACCATGACTCTCCAATCTTCTCTGTCATCTGATATTTTCATAATCTGATATTTTCATGATAAATTTAAAATGATATGTTAATTTAACAAGTTAATGTTGCGTATATTATTGTTTATCGTTAAACTGTTCAAGGTATCGAGATAGCGTTTTTCTCTGTTTTCCTTTGCTGCTCTTGCATGCTCCCATATATGATTAATTTCTCTATTTCACCTCTTCTGTTGACATTCCTCATACATTTTCTTTGTTGGTCTCGATGTTTTGAAAAGTGATTTAGTAACACGTAAAGCCTGTAATAACTCGACGTTTGTTTACTTCTTTGCGCATAAGATATCCTCAACATTCTTCTAAACTAAAGCCACTAGGCACTATTTTTTTCACTACTCTTTGTACGGCTCTGTGAAGAAGGAGTTACGAATGCAATGGCGTGAGTTCTAATCGTTCAGAAAGCAGTGGCAAACTACTGAACTTAAACTTGCCCAGGAATCACGAACAGCCAAACAATCCTGGAGTTTACTGTGACGTCATGTACAAGATCTGCAACTAACTTTTTGTGTTTGATATTGTAGTTGTTAATAACGGAATAAAGGAATAAAGACTCAATATCAGTCGATCTAGCTTTCAACCAGGAAGCCCACTTTCCAAGTCCAATTATCTTCGAGGAAGTACTCTAAAAAAACTGCACATCTATTAGAGATAATGGCGTCTAATGGTGCCCAGCAAGACAGCAACACTGATTCTGCTAAGCCAGGCTCCGTCTGTAATTGTTAGATGCCTCTACAGCCCTTCACGAAGTATTTGGGGCCGGGGTGTCTTCCTGTTTCATTAAGGGGACCCCAAGGAAAACGCAATGAAGAAGAGAACTAGTTACCCACACTTACAATTGCCGTAACCTTCCTCGTCTTCGTCTTCTTCCTCTTCTTCGATCAGTTCAAGTGAGATGTTCGTCTACTACTTTGCTGCAGTTAATTTTCATATCATGTGGTTTCGGCTGTTTCTCCAGTCTATCCCAATGGCTTTGGGAGGTGCTTGTAACCGTAGCTTCAACAGCTTGTAATGTGCCGATAATATCCTTTCAAAATTCCCCCTTCATGAACCACGTGTCCTGCCTCTCTTGATGTCATGTCCGATATATCTATCACAATTTGAATCCACCTAAATCATGGTCTTCCTCTTCTCGGCTTATCCGGTACACCTCCGTCCATAGTTGTCTTGTCGAGACATTCATGCCTTTTTCTCCTTTTTTTTTTTTTTTTATTTAACCACACCAAATAAGTGTCTTGTGTTCTCTATAACTTCTCCGACTGCTAAAGTTTTTAAAGTCTCTGTATATAAGGTAGGCTGTCATTATTATTATTTATGTCAGAGACTATACTGGTGAGTTACAAGATGTTGCAATCAAACTCAGCATGCATTTGCTAATTTGCAATTTTCTAGTCGTTTTCAGTAGTTTTTGCCTTTGCTTTCTAAATGACCGACGTTCAAACCTTTATAAAAATCAACGCAAACCGATCTGCTCCAAATCTGCCCGCGGCTGTCTTCGAACCGGATATGTCGAGACTGTGAAACTGCGTTCCTTATCCCTAAACCACAGACATCGACAAAGTATCATGCGAGTACCCGAAAATAAAGAAGTAATAAAATAACCTAGGCTTCGGCGAGACAAATATCACACCCCAAGGGGTATGCAAACTAACAGGCACCTACACACACACCCATAACAATAATAAGAGCAGAATACATGAGGCTTCTTAAAGTGATCAAAAAGCGAAGACTACTGTGGCTTGTAACACTCTAAGTAACCTTTGTATCTTCATGTAGTGTTTCTCGTGTAGTTAGTTGGTTGTCTGTTTGTGTGTGTTTGTTCTGTGCTGACGAAGGCTTTAGCCGCAACGTCCATTATGTTTCTTGTAATCGTGTTCTAGTAAAGCTCACAATCTCATTCTCGTTTTTTTTTTTGGTGATTCATTCATTGCACTGTAACACCCTAGGACATGAAGATGCACAACAGAGAGTACTGGAGAAGTTACTTTTGGGTGAAAGGGGGGGGGGGGGGTAGACCAAGGGCATCATTTATAAAACAGACATATATGTGTGTGTGACCACAGTTATGAGACTAAGTCGATCCCGGGGCCGTACTGGTCGGAAAAATCATCTTGTCTCTGTTGCAGGTTGAACTATTATCTTGACAGGCAAATGCACCAACCACTATGCCACAGCAATTCCAATATTTCCCATATATTCTCGATTTGGAACATATTTATACTATCAAAGTATTGTCTCTACACATCTAATCATGTCATTCCTGAGTTTCCTGGCCAACATGGTGGATAGGCAGGCGGATCAGTACGACTTTGGAGAATTGACCGTCTCCGGGCACGGCTTACTAGTGCATTTTCCTCATGTTTGGACTTAACGGACCCGGTTACGTCGCCCAGCTACTGAATTGAGTACTTGGTGCGATACTGTGAGCTGGGAATTTCGTTAGAAATGTTTTTTTGTGTGTCAACGGTGGCTGAATTGAAGTTCAGATTCAGAAAATGGCGGACGGCTGGTTTTCCGGCAACCCGGGCGGTTAACTTATGCGATAATGCGTGTGCGGCCTGCTTGTGTTTATTAGCCATGTCTTTCTCGACAAGAACTGCACTTTTAAGTGAATGACGGCCTATTTCCGATACCCTGATTATTTGGCTGTTTCTTTCGCAAGTTCACGCGGGGCAATGATGAGCTTTCTGTGTGGTTTTTATCTGACACGGGAATGGAGCAATTATAAGACAATCCGTTGTTGTGAAGTTGGAACCGTTCTGCTGCTACTACTACTAGTCCTACTAATAACCAGATCATTCACAATGTGTATCTTCTAAATATATAATGCCCCAAATAGACGTCTTTGTCTCATCTCTCACTTTTAATTTCACTTTTTTTTTTGTTTTAAAAAAACGCCACATAATGTTATCTATACCACCATCAAACAGAACTACTCATAGAAGAAGCGACACTCTATCTTCCCTTCCAGCCGTCAAACACTACATGCGTTGAGCACGCCCGTTAAGAGTTAATTATCGAAAGAGTCCCAACAGAACTAACACCTCTTATAGGTGCCGACCAGGCCCGGCCTGACTGTTCTCGTTATCTTCGCCGCAGGGGGACCATCCTCGCCAGCTGATGGCAAGATTACTATGGGCTTGCTAGACATTAGAGACATCACCTGGTGATGGTGCCAGGCGGCAAGCTAAGTTTAAAAGTGAACAGTTTATTGACTATCAGCGTTTGAAGGCACTCACTGGTGTTGAGAGGTCGGCGTGATGAGAGGTTTAATGATCTCGCGCTTACGCTTTCTCTGCTTGATGGTAGCGTAGTGGGTTCGTTCCGGACGCCGTCAGTTGGACTCACATGCTGACTTCTTGTTAAGAAAGCCATGGCAAAGTATTGAACGTAGAACTGCCCAGTAAACAACAAACAGCCAATAGGGGCTGGGTCCTGCAAGGGACATACAATTTGCCTTTAATTCCATTGGAATTGGGAAGTCTACAAACTTGTTAAGTCTGCCTCGACTTTGTTAAGTGTATACCCCATGTCTTACGTTGCTGAAGCAGATGGCTCAGATTTACTACATCTACCTCTTAACTTGAACACATCTGATACGATTCATCGAGTGGATGGTTTGGATTTCTACGGTAGAAATCCTGGAAATTGTATAGGGCGTCTAATGGTCTCTGATATGGGCGAAAACCCACGAACATACCCTCGGAGCAAAAGGCTCTCGACCTACTCAAGCCAAGCCCTGTATACACTTATTCATGATTGGCTGGAATTTGTAAACGGACTGGACTGTCTCTTTCAGACCACGAATGTAATTCTTCCAGACTCCTGGGGGTCATCGCTGGAGCTTCGGAGTTCGTGCTGTTTGCGATGCTCTCGGCAAGCGGCTTGCCGATGTGCGGAGAGAGTCCGAGCCAGATGGGATAAAACCCGGTGCAATGAAGTCGACTTTAATACTCGACTTTGCAGATAACGTTTTCTACAGGATCATGTGGCCAGCCTGACACCAACCCTCCTTAACTGCCTCCTACGACATACCTGGTACATCACAATGTTATTATTCCTTGCTTCCCTTATGAGTTGGTTAGTTAGTTGCATATCCTTTACAGGACGTCGCAATCAACACCAGCATTTTTTTGCTGTTGTGATCATTTGGCAAGTTTAAGTTCAGTAGTTTGTCATTGCTTTCTGAATGACCGGCACCCATACCATTTCGTTAAAAAAAAAACAATGCAAGGCGGTCTGCTACCAAATCGCCCGCAGCTATGTTTTAAACGCGGGTATGCGGCATTACGAACTGAGTCCTCAACCCCTTCGCCAGGGCTATATAAGGGTGTCGAAAGCCACTTAGTGGTGATCAACTCTGGCCCGCCAAAAGCAACATCTCGACAAGACAGGGCGATAAACATGTTCAGAGGGTGCGGACATCTTAATGATTCTATTCATCATTATCATCACGAGCGGCGAGGACGATCATGTTCCTGACAATATTACGTAGTATGTTCTTGATAAATTCAATCATAAGATCATATTTAAGGGTGCTTGGGTTTGAATTTAAGTATTCCTAGCACTATGCTAGAATCAAGATATGTAGTTACTCTGGCAGTCCAAGGTATGTGTTAGTTACTGTGCCAGTCCAGGGTATGCGTTAGTTACTCTGGCAGCCCAAGGTATGTGTTATTTACTGTGCCAGTCCAGGGTATGCGTTAGTTACTCTGGCAGTCCAAGGTAACCATAACACACACCTCAGAAACCACATCTCTTCATCATCCAAGCTCTTATAAATGTGTTAATATCAACTCCGGATACGCTTGCATCCACATCTCAGATAAGGTGCAAGAAGGAAACACCGAGACACTGATGTATACAGAAATCAAACAAGATTAAAGCAACCCTGACACCCCACGGCAGGGAAATTAGCCTCATTCTCCCGGCAGCCGATAGCAGTAAAAGTAATCCCCCCAGCAGATGCTACTTCGGAGCTGTGAGCTCCTTATATACAGAGCCACGGCATTATCTACCGGAAGGACAGGATCAATTACTTCCTTGCCCCCTTTTTCTGCACAGAGCATTCCAGGAAATATTGACAATTATTCGTAAAATTTAACGAAACTTCGTAAAATTTGGCGAAGCTAAGCACAATTTGATGAAACTGCAAAATTTGACGGAAATTTAATTTGCATTAGACGTGCACTGGGATGTATGTGTGTGGGTGTGTGCGCGCTCTGATGGGTGAGTGCGGGTTTTCTGTGGCGTTATGTACAGTGTAAATACTTTACGCTGCTAAGAACTGAACGACGAGTCACTATAATGATAAGCTAGATAGCTAACCTGTAGGCTACCATGGCTCCTTCTTTCCTGTATCTATCTACGCCAGGTAAGATGAAACCGGATGCTTGTCTCAGTTAAAATAAATGATGGTTAAAACAGACAATAAAATTCGTTCAACATGTCTTCTACCATGTGCCTGGCCTGGTGCCGTGGATACACGCAACAGAATGGTTCTCACATTGTTTCGCGCGCTATACTGTTCTTACTGTATGGCTTGTTACTAGTCTACATTTGCTGTAGCCAGGAGTTGGTCATTGGATATCATATGACTTCTGATTTCGTGCTGAGACTTGCTTATCGTTCTGTAATTTTATTTATATATGACCTCTGCACTCCGACTTCTTAGATACTTGTAATTTACGTCCCCAAATCGAGGACGAGAAGTTAACATTTTGGTCCAACTGACCTGTATAGGCTTTGAACTCGCTATGAAAATGGATCCCGTTTTCTGAATATTTAGAATTGCTAATGATACAGTATTGATTGCAGGCAGGACCTGCAACATTTAGTAGATAAGGTTATTGTACACAGTAAACAACTAGGGTTAGAATTAAATTGTAAGAAGACGAAGATTATGGTCGTCTCTAAGAAGAAATAAATATTACAATGTAATATAGGGATACATGGGATAACTATCTCGGAACAGTCATAACATCTGATGGAAGGTGCCTTGAAGAGATTAGAACATGAATCGCTATGGCGAAGGTAGCCTTTAGCAAGATGTTAAACATACTGACCACTAAAAAGATGTCAATTGCAACGAGAAAGAGAGTGTTGAAGTGCTACATAGAACCTGTACTTTGTATGGATGTGAAACAAGAGTACACAAGCTGAAAAACAGCTAATGGTAGTGAAAACGTGGTTTCTGAAGAAAAAAAATGCAAAGAAAACCATGGACAGACATAATACCCAAATGAGCAAGTCTTACAAGAGGCAAATGAAAACTGTAAACTGATTAGAGAAATTAGACGTAGACAGTCAAAATGTTTTGGACATGTTATGAGAAGAATTAAACCAGAGAACCTGGTGACAGCTGGCAAGGAAAACAGCTGGCGGGGGGAAAACGAACAAAGGAAAGGCAGAGGAGCACATATCTAAATGGCTTGGCCACGTAGTATGGTCGGGACAAGTACACAGAGCTAATCCACGACTCTGGTGATGGTGTGAGATGGCAAAACAGGACCACCCACGTTTACCGGCATGGCACATGATGATGAAAACACCAGCAAACAAATAACAGTAAACATTCTAAGATCTTGCAGCTTTAATGTGGCAACATGTGAATTGTATTCCCGCACCATTTCACAAACATTCAAGAAGAAAACCATGACCTATGATGAGCTTAAATGTAATAAAATAAATTTTTAGAATATCATGGATCAAGGAGGCATTTTTATTGCTAAGACTGAACCCGCATCACTGGCTAGGCAGCGCAGCTCACTAACTAGCGTGCCACGCCAGCTTTTACCGATTAGTTAGTTGCATATCCTCTACTGGACGTCGCAATCAATCCCATAATTTTTTGGCTGTTAGTGATTCCTGGGCAAGTTTACGTTCAGTAGTTTGCCATAGCTTTCTGCCGACAACACGGAGGAATAGGTGGCCAATCTTGTCCTGCTTTCACAAACGACCAGCAGACGTCTAACCCGACCCGACCTGCGCCCGACCGTGCTCATAATATTACCAGCGGAGTTCTAACGCGGCTTAGCTCCATACAGCAACAAGATATAGAAATAAGACTGCTAGTAACAATGGCAGTAATACAATAGAAATCATCAAACGTATTACCCACAAAGAAAGACAATGAAATTGAGTAAAGGATGTGGGGGGATAGGGCCGTGGGAACCAGCAATACAGCAGGTGTAAAAGGGGGGAAAAACAACAAGCCGAGGCTACCTAATGCCAGAGGCTCGCTCGCACACTCACTCATACACCAAGACTGAATCATTCACGCGGCCCAGTGTAGAGCGGATTCACACGCAACTGCCACTCACCAAGGCCGGTTAGCGTGACAGAGAATAAATAAAAGACATCGCTCACCGTTAAAACGTCCAACAGCGACACTCTTATAGACGGTGGGGGATTTCCCACGTTTAGTGGAATATTCCCCCCCCCCCCCTTCTTTACCTCATTGTTACCAAGCAACGCGGCACGTGATTACTGGTTACTCCATTCATGATATGTTGTTCTCAATTTGCTGTTCCATCTTTTTGTTACAATAACACAGTCAACTGTCATTTACTGCCAACATAGTACCTTGCGGTGTATGGCGGAGGGGTCTTTGAGCCTGAGGAATTAAAGGCCGCCTGGCTAGTGCAGTCGCCACGAACTGTGTAGGTTAGGATTTTCTTTTTGCCCCCCACAGAAAAAAATCCCACACCTTACCGAGGGATCGAACCCGGGTCTCCCGAATGAGAGTCCGGCGTTCTAGCCACTCGGCCAGCCGATCCTCGATAACACAGTATTCATTCACTGTTTTTTATTTAGTTATTTATTTGTTTATTTATTTATTAGTTTGCATATCCTTTACATGACATCACTGTCAACACCAGCATTTTACTGCTGTTGTGATCTCTTGGCAAGTTAACGTTCAGTAGTGTGCCATTGCTTTCTGAACGACCGGCTCCCATATCAATTCGTTAAAACCCAGCGCAACGCGGTCTGCTGCCAAATCGCACACAGCTGTGTTTCGAACGCGGGTAAGCGGCATTACGAACTGCGTCCGTAACGACCGGCTCCCATATCAATTCGTTAAAACCCAGCGCAACGCGGTCTGCTGCCAAATCGCACACAGCTGTGTTTCGAACGCGGGTAAGCGGCATTACGTAACTCCTTCGCCGCAGGTCCGCATGGCCGAATAGGTAAGAACGCGTGTTCTTAAACATCCGGTGTGCTGAAGCCGAGGTAAGCGGTTCAACCCCTACACCGGACAGCTGGACAAAAATGTTGACCTGTCATCCTTGACTTGGGGACGTAAATTACAAGTACCTCTGAAGTCGGAGTGGGTTCGCCTGATGGCGTGGGACACTGTTAATAGGGACAGCTAATCCACATGCAAAATTCAGTCCATCACTACTATAAATACTGTGTATGGACTACGCTTGAGTTAGAAAACGAGCTAGCGCAAAAAAAAAAAAAAACAACAACAACTCTGCGATAGAGACCGGCTATTCACTGGTTACTCCATACATATGATGTCGCAGCCCCCCATGTTCCATCGTTTTGTTACAATAACACACTATTCACTGGTTACTTCTTACATACGTTCTTCTCAGTTTCATATGTTCCATCTACTTGTTATATTAATCCACTATTCACTTGTTACTCCATACATATGATGTCGCAGCCCCCCATGTTCCATTATTTTGTTACAATAACGCACTATTCACTGGTTACTCCATACATATGATGTCGCAGCCCCCCATGTTCCATCGTTTTGTTACAATAACACACTATTCACTGGTTACTTCTTACATACGTTCTTCTCAGT
The DNA here is from genome assembly GCA_014155875.1 of Cepaea nemoralis. NCBI lineage: Eukaryota > Metazoa > Mollusca > Gastropoda > Stylommatophora > Helicidae > Cepaea > Cepaea nemoralis. The sequence goes on along the minus strand of JACEFZ010027807.1, from coordinate 215,696 downwards.
TTCATATGTTCCATCTACTTGTTATATTAATCCACTATTCACTTGTTACTCCATACATATGATGTCGCAGCCCCCCATGTTCCATTATTTTGTTACAATAACGCACTATTCACTGGTTACTTCTTACATACCTTCTTCTCAGTTTCATATGTTCCATCTACTTGTTATATTAATCCACTATTCACTTGTTATTCCATACATATGATGTTCTCAGCTCCCCCTTGTTACATCAACCAACTATTTATTGGCTACTCCAAATATGATTGATATGTTATTCTCAACTTGCTTTCTTTCATCTAACTGTAATATCTACCAGCTATTTAATGGCTACTGCGTGCATATATTGTATTAACTTGCGCTGTTCCATCTACTTGTTACATCAACAAGCTTTTAATGCCTATTCTATACATATGTTGTATTAACTTACACTGCTCTTTCTACTTGTTATATCAACCAGCTATTTGATGGTTACTTCAAGCATATGTTGCAGTTAACTTGCTCCCTTCCATCTACTGGTCACATTAATCCCCTGTATTCTAAATGTCCAAGCCACCACATAGGATTATTACGGTAAGCTCTGTAGACCTGGGCACTAATTATTTACAGTAACAACTGTTGAAGATAAAAGAGCAGTCAAACAGCAAACACTGCCATTTAGGTTGTGAGGTGGTTCGTTACAACTTCACAAATTCTAAGCTGTGACATATGATGTGGAGTGGGCAGTTCCCTTACTCGTTGCCTTTCCTTCGCAGATAATTCTGAAAATTGTCTGATATCCGTAGCAATGTAAACTACTGAGCGTAATCTTGCCAAGAAATCAACAATCAGCTGAAAGATGCTGATGTTGACAGCAATGTCTTGTAAAGGATATGAGAATTTAAAAAAAAAATAAAAAAATCCGTATTTAGGAGGACGGCTCTATGCCAGAGCCGCAATGGTCGGAAAAATACAATCTTGCCGCTACTGAGAGACTGAACCCGGGTAAGTCTTGGTAGTCAAGTGCGCTAACCACTATACCACCGAAGCTCCTATTTAGGACTGAAGCAGTTAAAAACACTAACGGTAAAAATAATGTCGCAAGTATATTATTTTCACAGGGCTCAGGTATTCATCATCATTATCTGTACAGAGCTTCGAGCTTCGCAAAAGAGTCTTCTGAAATGTATATCATAAGTCAGATATCCTGTCCCATTGGCAGACGTGTGTAATTTACCTATCACACCTTGAGTACATCAACGTTACAATCCTACTCTCTTCAACCTCCCCATTACACTTTATTTCATGAATATCGTTTCCAAATCTTCATTTCATGTTTTTTTTTTTTTTTAAATAACATTTCCGAAATATTTCATTTTGCCGTTTTTGTTAGTTTTCACGGCCACTTCTTCAATATTAGGCTGGATAGATCTGTTTGTTTTCCTATGCATTTTTAACTGATTAAATACCATCGTATTATAAATCGCCTTATTCAAACTTCCCATTACTGCAATCGGTTTATAAATCAAACTATAGTTAACATATCAATACAGTAGTTTCCCTTATACAACCCCTTAAATCTGATATGTAAATATAAAAAAAATAATTAAATACCATATATGCAACCATATTAACAACTGTTCAGTGACACACCCCTACTTCCCATCTTATACCATCCATTTTCGTGTAGGACAAACCTATTTTTTGTTTGGCACATAATCGGTTAACTCTTCTAAAACATGTATATTCAAAGGCAGATATGCGCGTCTCGTCTGATGACTTAAATAATCCAATTTCGCGCCCATGTGTTACCGCAGGACATATGCGCGCTATTAAATTAGTGCTCACACCTTGTGTACAAAAAAGCAAATTATATTGAAATGTTTCTTTAGTATGCCCTGTCAAAATGTAAAAAGTACAACCACCACGATACACCGACTGGTTGTTACGCCGAAAAGCCGGCCACACGGCGTGCATTGTTAGCAACAGAAAGCGTGAAGAGCCAATATTCAAATCCACATTTTTAACACGCTGCCACCTTCTGATACGGGACTCTCTCGCACGCGACAATTGAGAAAATCAATATAGCTGACGCAGTGCGCAGTATATCCGTAAAAATACCACCAACAAAAGCGGTTAACATGAAAGTTGCACGAACAATATAAAGTCTCATTTTAACAACGGTTGCAGCCTGAAATAGTTATCGCTGGCAAGGATTGCTTGCACATTCACCCATGTCTAACCTGGCGGTTTTGATGTTAATTAATGTGTGAACGGAATACACGTGAGAGCCGAGGAAACAGCTTGATCACACGCTTCACAGATCCAGTCTTGAACGATTAGTTTCATACGAGCATTCAACTAGGTATGCATTACGCAATTTGAGATAGGTTGGCCTGCAAAATTAATTCATTTCTGCGGATTGTATGACATGTGTGCTACTTTCGTCAGGAAAGTCCATCATCATCATCAGCATCTCACTGTGTCATCTCCCCATTGAATGATATGAGTAGTTGACTTCATAGTTTTTACTTAATTGTTGCGTATCCCTTACGGGACGTTGCAGTCAACACCAGCATTTTTCAGCTGCTGTTGATGTACTAGGCAAGTGTTACGTTCAGTAGTTTGCCATTGCTTTCTGAACCATACCAGCACGTTATAACACAACGCGACACGGTCTGCTGCACAAATCGGTCGCAGGCTGAGCTTCGAACGCCTGGTACCCGGCTCACGAACCGCGTTCGCAATCCTTTGGCCACGAAGCCCATAGTTAACTGCCCACAAAAGCAAAAAAGCAGACAATGAAATATCAACTACACTCGCCTGCGGGTGGGCTGAAGTAAAAAAAAAAAAATTAGCTGCATATCCATTACATTACTTCGCAGTCAACCCCAGCATTTTTTTGTTATTGTTGTTCACTGTTTGTGATTTCTTGGCAAGTTTACGTTCAGTAGTTTGCCGTTGCTTTCTCAACGACCGTCACCCATCTCATTTTTTTGTTTTAAACTTAACGCAAGACGGTCTGTTGCCACATCGCCCGCAGCTGTGCTTCGAACGCGGCACTCCAGATTACGAGCTGTGTCTATAATTCCTTCGCCACAGAGAAGGCTGAAGTCTACTGATAACAAAATACCTGTAATGTGAGGAGCACAAGCATGATGCTTGCTTGCTTGTGTTCGCTGGCTGTGATCTCCAGCGTGAAATCCTGTATGTCGGATGAAGACATCCTGTTGTCCAACATCAGTTTGATGTCATACAGGACCTGAGGTTTGCGTGAGTATCTGTTGTCCCATGTCTGACTTATTGGTGTGTAGACTGGTGGTTCCTCGCCGTGCAGGCAGACACTCTCCGACTTCGGAGGAGACAGCATGATGAACTGAATCCTACTCCCAGCCAGTCCGTATGAACTGGTTGCAGCATGGTCAGGTTATATTCTAATATGTCTCTCCGCAGATATGAAGTTTCAGTACCTCCACTCAGTTGGTTTCTGAGTTTGGCGAGGGGAAGGCACGCTCCACATTACAGTCTCCATGTAGAAGCTGATTTGGTACCGGGTCGGTAGAAAGGTGTCCACACCGACAATGACTCCGAAAAATGCAAGCCTATGTCAAGGCTCAGAAAACCTGGAGGCCACTGCATCGAACATAATAGGACTGAGTTGAAACCCAGGCTTCCAGAGGAAGGGCAACCAACCAATCAACCAACACCTACAACACAAATTGGGTATTCCCACTAAGAAAGTATTGGAACACGGAAATGTTTACCCAGCATTGTTAACACTCCAACTGAGCTTTTCTTTGAGAGATAACCAGATATTCTTTCCAATCTGCTGGTATTTCTTCAGCCAATCACATTCTGCTAAATAATATTAACTGCCAGTGTCTAAGAAAATTGTGAGTAGGATTATCATGGGGGGAAAGGGGGGGGGTGTATGAGTGGACTGTCAAACTAAGGGATGAACAGACAGGCATGCGACCAAACAAATCGTGCAATGACCAGACAGAGGGACAGACAGACGGACGGACAGACGGACGGACGGACGGACAGACAGACAGACAGACAGACAGAGACAAAACAGATAAATGCAAGGTAAATCAACCCTAAAGCAGATGAAACCGTGAGAACGCGAAACATCAGACACTACACACATGCCGTAACATCTCCCGCTTCACCCAGCTGCTGTATCTGTGGCGTTTTCTTCCCTAGACGATTTATAACCAAACCCGCGAGCCTGGAAGACGCTCCATTAACTCTTGCTGCTCCAGACAACTGCTACATTAATATAACGATCATTTGCTTTTAGTAGCAGCTCGATGAATAATATTCCTTTCCACCCGAGGTAGACAAAAGAAACACTGCACGGACAACAACACGGCAGCGGATAAACACCTGCATATATCACCAGTTGGGGTCTGGTCAGAGGGTCGGCTAGTCCGATGGTAGGTGGGTTCCCTTAGGTCCCCGATGAAGCGGGTTCCCTTAATCATTAGATAATATGTTGACACTGTTATTGAACATATAGTAGCTTCGTCTCCTGGCAATCAACATTGTACGACTCAGTATGCCACTATGTATCACTACAATATCCAGGTATTGGGCCGAAGGAGAAAGTTCAGGCGTCGCCGGATCGGCAACAAGTTGAATAATTGTGTCAGGTGCCAAGCAGAAATCTACTGGGAAAGCCTGAGTTCAAGCCAAAGAGCAATTCGAGGCACCGAAACAACTCGGGCACAGTTGCGTTTCTATCACGATCTCCTGAGACGGCAATGTTGAAACTTTACCTGGATAATGACAGAAAACGAGAAGAGAAAAATCACAACAGAAAATGAGATTCCTGGGAAGAATACTCAATGTATCAAAAAGAGATAAGATCAGAAATGAAGAAATCAGGACTAAAGTATGAGTTTTATTAGAAGTTCCAGATTTAATTAGAAGGCAGCAAGTAAAATGGTTTGGCCATGCAACTAGGTTACCAACTAACAGTATACCACAACCAACAATGCTGTACAGACCAAATAGAAGCAGAGGAAGAGGCCAACCACGTAAACGATGGATAGAGAGAATAGCAGAGTCCATGGGAATATCAATACATGAAGCCCATAAGCAGGCACTCTCCCGCTGTTTATACTTCACCTCGACATCACAAGATAAAAGAGGAACATGATGAGATACCAGATAAGATGACAATGAGTTAGTTGGTACAGAATGAGTTCAGTAAGAACCGCTCAGGAACGAGTGTTAAGAAGACTCAGGGTACACTGGCTACCAATGCCTAGATAATTAACACTGATTGACATTGCAACTATGTTAGTCGCGGTTCCAACTTCACGGCAAAGGGTCAACCCATAATGCTCCGTTCCTGTGCTAGTGAATATCACACAAAATGCTCCTCATTGTCCCATGTGAGCAGACAACAGTGCCGACAAATCCACATCACGCACAGACGTACATGCATAAGGCATCTGCCAGTATGTCATTTTTTAAGCTCTAATACAGTCAGCATCGCCCTCTTCTCTCTTCCCCCCCCCCCCCCCCTCCCCCCTGTTATTTCCAAGGATGAGGGCGCTCGTGAACGTAATCAATTATTTCTGACTGCACTGAGAATGAGAAAACGGGAGCCGGGGTGGTAAAGTGGCACTAGGTATAGCAAGTACGCCAACATATGTGGCCGTGTTTTCACTCGACTTGCTGCCCTCATCGCCTTGCCCGCGTTTCCGGCTCCAACAAAACCGAGTGACATTAAGCCGGATTCACCGGCTATCACTGACAGAAGCACACGGGCGAGACATCGTTCAATCCCAGCATGTAAAGTGGAGGCTCCCAATGTCTCCCCTTTCCCTCTCCGCTAACGTTCATAAGTATGAACACTCGGGCAAGAGAATTTATAAAGATGATCTATAAAACAGTACGAGTAACTTTAATAACGAACTAACTGATAGTCATATAACTTGTCTCTTACTCTGAAAACAATGGAAAGGAGAGAAGGAGAGAGAGAGAGAGAGAGAGAGAGAGAGAGAGAGAGAGAGAGAGAGAGAGAGAGAGAGAGAGAGAGAGAGAGACAGACAAGACAGACAGACAGACAGACAGACAGACAGACAGAGAGAGAATGGGAGACACACACACACACACACACACACACAAATACACTGATACAACTACATGATAAAATTATATATATATATATATATATATATATATATATATATATATATATATATATATATATATATATATATATATATATATATATATATATATATGCAGTGTTTTCGTGCTTTAATACCATAGCGCCCAGATGTGAAATGTTACGAGACACACAAAATGCAAGAAAACAGCACTGGAGATGCTTCCCTTCTCTGGCGCCTCTTCTTTTCTCTACTTGAGCCAAGCCAGATATATTCTACTATTGGGCGTGCCGCAGTTGTTTGGAACTGACCACAGACCCCAAAGCCCGGCACAACCCTCCCGGCCCCTGGGTCGTACATCGACTAACGCCCGTATCCTGCTTGTGTTGATGTTTAACTCTTCACAGCCCGTCCCGAAACACAAGGTAACCACCTGTCGAACATATCCAAGTATCGGAAATCCGTGTTTCAAATACTGAATGTCACAGAGCTATCACTGGCTTCCGTAGTTTACGCTATGTGCTATTTTGCTATCTCGGCCAACCAGAAGTTTGCACTAAAACCAGGGTGAAAAGACATTTACAAAGACTCGGTGTGAAGCGTTGATGGAACACAAACTGAAAGGTTGCGAATTCTGTCATTGAAGTACATACTGATTGATAACTTGTTCCGCGTGTGATTGTTCTCTTGAATGGAACAGAATGTGACAGTATTAATATCTGGTAGTGAAGAGGATTATGACAGCAGCCAAAGAAGATTGATAAACCAACACAGAACTGGCGTCGTTAGCCGCTACACGCTGCGGGATTTGCTGAGGAGGGGATCCGAGCACTTATGGACTGAATGGTTCGATGTGCAAAGAGGATGATCTGTCGACTAACTAACTAACTAACTAACTATTATGACAGCAGTATTTCTTAGTATAGTGAAGGGGAATATGACATAATTATATCAAGCAGCGAGGGAGAAAATGACAACATTGTATCAAGTATTGACGGAAACTCTGCGACAATATTAACATATGCTAGCTTAGATGAATATGGCTGCATTAAATATTGTAAAAGTGGAGAATATGACGGCATATTTCTTGGAGCGAAGACACTGATAGAAGTTAAGTAAGGTAAATACACATAGAAAGGATCAGAAATGCAAGAGAACAAAGTGCCAGCTCATTACACTACGAAGATTGTAAATGTGCCACAACACAAAGACGCAAAGACTAATACTTGTTTTAAAAAAGAAAAGAAACATACAATGATGAAAGTAAGTAGCAAGAATAACATTCACTCTGAAGGTACAGGGGAGCATGACAATAATTGCAAGATGATATAAAAAAAACACATGATCAGGAATGAATACAGGAGTGTATCCCATGTTAAATGTCACAGTAGCTTGGGAAGCGAGACATTGTTGCAGACACCTTCTCCATGAGGGTGCACGAGGCCAGAGAAATTACAAGCGATCGAGAGACTTTTCGCCGATGGAGAGACTTTTCCCCGGACCTTGATTACAGCGACGTTTTGCGAAGGACCTGCCGCATGACATGACCTTTTATTTAATATGAAAGTCAACACGCACCGCTGGTAGACAAACAGAACACAAAACATACATACTTACCTGAGAGGCTCTTTCTGCTCGTGACTATAAGAAAGAAAGAAAGAAAGAAAGAAAGAAAGAAAGAAAGAAAGAAAGAAAGAAAGAAAGTTAGTTAGTCGACAGATCATCCTCATCAGTCCATAAGTGCTCGGATCCCCTCCTCAGCAAATCCCGCAGCGTGTAGCGGCTAACGACGCCAGTTCTGTGTTGGTTTATCCATCTTCTTTGGCTTCCTGCGTAGTGTTCTTGTTTGGCCACCCCTCTTTTAATTTGCTGTTCTCGCAGTCTGGCCATGGTTGTAGATTCACAGTCATCACTTGGTTTACGCAAAAGTCTTACTTCTCGTAGAGCATTCAGAATGCCGGCCTGGTCCATGGCGCGTCCACCCTCCACCGTAGCCTCCCTGCGAGCTTGTCAGCCCGCTCATTTCCTTGTACTCCCGCATGCCCTGGCACGAAGATGAAACTAATCTTTGCCAGCCGAGACCGCTTCAGAGGCAGCAACCATTCTCTTCGGATCGACCCCTCCTCTATCCTCTTGATCATGTTCATTGAGTCGCTAAGGAAACATGCCCTAGTGAATGTCTGTGTCTCGAGCCATGTTATTGCTTTACTTACTGCCATGACTTCCATAGTCAGGCTACTTGTGGTTTCAGTGAAAGCACCAGAGTCCTCCTTCACAATTCTCCCTCCGGCCCGAGCCGTAAAGGCCCATGAGCTTCTCACATGTCGAACGACCGACCCATCTGTGTAGATGACAGCATCACCGTCTAGCGAATTCTCGAAAATAAACTGCTTGTACTTCCGCCTCCACAGCAGCCGGATTTTCTTGTCTGCATTTTCTATCTAGTTGGATGCAAACTGAAAAGGATGTGCAGAAATCTGTTGGCACTTGTACCCACTCCTCGCCAGGTTCTAAGTCCTCAAGTGAACACACCTGTTGAAGAATGTCTTCGGCTTGACCCATCCACGACCGTCCTCTTTTTAACCTGCTGCCTTTCACCTTCACAATTTCACTATGCAGTGGATGTTGTGTGTTTGCGTTAACTCTGAGGTAGGAGCGTGCTCTGCAAACTTGTATTCTCTCTTCAATGGTTGGAAAATCAAGAAGGTAGCGCATCGCCCTGCATGCTGTATCTCTTGTACATCCAAGAATAATGTGCATAGCTTCATTCTGTATCCTTTCCATCCTTTCTATCTGCTTACGGCTGAGAGTCAGGATTGCCATTACATACTCAAAAACAGACATGACCAGCCCCTCGTTCAGAAGACATAGATGGCGCTGCTCACAGTTTGCTGCCGCCATCACCCGCATCGCAGCCAAACCCCGCTTGGCCTTTGTTATCACCTGGTCTATGTGCTCATTATAAGCAAGGCTTCGATCAAACCGTATCCCCAGGTAATTCATTGCCTGAGTTCTTTCTACCGTCTCTGAACACAGCTTTACAATTGGTGTTGGAGTGTTGACAATATGATTATTCAACGAGAACCAAGCCACTGTTGCTTTTGTTGGGTTGACCATTGCCCCAGCCTCAACACACCAAGTATTTATGCGATTGAGTTCGGTTTGTAGTTCCACAGCAACCTGCTCTCTATCCTTACCCTGACGATACACTAAAACATCATCGGCATATGACAATGTCCTGCCAGGTCCAGTGATCTGCTCACTGGTGATTCTCATTGTGTAGGCATTGAACAGTACCGGAGATAATGGTGATCCCTGTGTTAGGCCAGGATATATTGTTGTTGGTTCCGAAGTCCAACTGCCACATCTAAAAACTACTTTCCGTTGGAAGAGGGCTGCAGCGATCCAACTAAGGAGGAATGGACTTACTTTGAGTTCAAGAAGCTGAAGCATTAAAAAATGCAATGGTACTCTGTTGTACACGGCCTCAAGATCAATCGCTGCAGCAAAGGTTTCAATGCCCAAGTGGAAACCTTCATAGACATCATGGGCAAAAACTGCTGCATTGGTCCAGGTTTCTCTTTTTGGACGGTACCCACCCAGGGTAGGTGGGAAAACAGCTTGCCTCTCTAGCTGGCTTGATATTTTCCTGGCAATTACCTTCTCCAGCAGCAGAAAGAAAGAAAGAAAGAAAGAAAGAAAGAAAGAAAGAAAGAAAGAAAGAAAGAAAGAAATAGAGCAAACTTAACAATTTAACAAAATAAAAAACAAAGAACTGAAACGAAAGCAGCAAAGCTTTGACAATGAGCATGGAAGGGATCATTTCATGTGGCAGTATAAACTCCACCACGGAGCAAGCACAACAGAAGTATAAGCACACAATGAACAACAGAAAGACAGAGACAGGAGATAGGCACAGAATACTCTTATTGTACTCACTCGTCTGGCTACCAGGGTTCCCTCTCCATCATTGTCGTTAAGGCGAGTCATAGCCAAGTCCAGCTGAGGAGTTCGCTGTGGTATATCTGAGGGAGTTGTCACAGATGCTTCATCACACCAAGTAATAATGCACGTGATGGTCATGATAATATGAGTTGTGATTATGATAGTAACGATTATGACAATGGTGATGATGAAGATAGAAATAATGATATTATTACTTAGGCAAACCCCCCCCCCCCCCCCAAAGTCACAAAGCAGTTTCCTGTGATGAGTCTGTGAAGTTGTAGCGCCATCACACTTTGTAGGCTGAGAGCAAGGAGGAATAGGTGACCAATCTTTTCCTCACTTTGGCAAGTGATGAGTTCAGGTATTGAATGTGCTGCTGACCGCACTCATGACATTACCAGTGCCATTTGCTATCAACTTGGCAAGTGTGCCCTCCCGGAGGCAACAACCATGTAACAATAATAATAGCAAAGATGATAAAGCTGGTGGCGAAGAGAAGATGATGATGATAGTGGTGATGATGATAATGATGGTAGTGGTGATGATGATGGTGTTAGTGATAAGAATAATAATAGTAGAAGACGACAATTGTAACAATTATTATTATTGTAACAGTAATAGTCAATATGTAACAATAACAGTCTTATTCAGTTATTTCTGACTTTGAGAGGATGAGCCACTGAAAAAGAAACTTCCTACATGGCATGACTCTTTTCTCCCAAACCTGTTTCCAGCCAGTTCAGCATAAAGCATTCAATAATTACATGGACAGGAGAACTGATGAAGCAGCTTCTCTCCGTCACTGTCTATTCAGAGACCAGTCCTCTCTTAGTCCTTTGAATTCAGCATCACTGTTGAACGCCTTTTATCCTCAAACTCTCTCAGCACTCACTCTTCTTTTTAATTGCCTACTAGGCACTGACAATGCAGACACTGCCTGTTGTCACTGTCTGGCTTCTAGCAATGACTGCATATTGTCTCTTTTTCCAACTGAAGCGAATCCCGGGCTTGCTGTATGTCACTTGATCTGCACTTCTGGAAAATACTATGTGAAATGTCTGGTTTCGTTTCTGATCTCCATCTAGAGACCCTGAGTCATGAAGTCAATTAAATGTGTCACTGGAGAAGAAAGATAGGAGGGGGCGGAGGATACAAGAAAGAAGAGGAAGGGTAGGTAGAGAAAGTTAGAGACAGCAATCAAGAAATTGAGACATCTGCAGGAGAAGAGAAAAACAGGAGTGAAGTGCAGATTTTTTAAATTTTTTTATTTTTTAATTTCAAAGGGGAATCCCTGGGAAGGTTAACCCGGTCAACAAATGCCCGCAGAAGTCAGATGTGTCGGCCTAACAGCACAAGAACGCAGCTCTGCTGTAAACAGGCACAACGCAATCACGTCGGAAAAAAAACTCAGGATGAACGCAGAAGAAGAAGAAGAAGAAGAAAGGGGAATGGAATGAATAATACAGGGTAGAAATAAGAACAGGGTGGGGGGAGAAGAAAATTAGGAACAAAGAAGGGAAGAACAAAATGAGGACAACAATGAAGGAAATAATACATGACTGATAGAAAAGAATATTATAAATGAAAGTAGACAATAGAGAGGAAGAAAAAAAACAAAGATAAGATAGAAACACAGAAGTGCATAAAAATGGAAGAAAAGAATGGAGAAAGGAAGATTTCACATAACTCACCTTCATGAATGACCATAGAAGATAAGGTCTCCAGTGTGTCCTTGTTGAAGTTTCCCCCAGGTCTGAAACAAACACAAATGGTTCTCATGTATCAGCAATAGATGTACACTGCTACTAGCGACTGTAGCAGGGGATGACAATAGAATATGTGTAGGAAGTTAGAAAAATAGTTCTTGCATGTTATATTGAACCAGCTTTAACATACGGCTGCGAATCCTGGACAATTAGTAAACAGGCAAAACAATACATAGGAGGTTTGGAGAGGTTATTTTATAAAAGAATGTTGAAAATTAATTGGACAGCCAAAATCTGGACATTTTGAAGGAAGCTAAGTTGCAAAGACATCTTATCACAAACATCAGAAAGAGGCAGTCATCATTTTTTTTGGCCACATTATGAGAAGACAAACACTGGAACATGTTGTGATAACCGGAAAAATTTGTGGAAAGAGAAATAGAGGCAGACAGAGGGAGAAGATTCTTGACAGTCTAGTGTCATGGCACGGAAGGGAGTCAACACAGGAATTGATCTGTGTCGTCGGAGATCGCAATTTATGAAGAAGCATGATCACTGATGCCAGCCAGCAAGGCACTGGATGATGATGCTGATGAGTGGAGTTTGTATTCACTGTTTTAATAGAAGGGAGGCATCCATGGCTGAGAGGTTACGGTGCCCACTTCAGGCCCAGAAGACACAAGGCTCGGCTAGGGCAGAGGGCAAGGATTTTTCCAAGAACAATTACCTAATGATATCACATGTCACCCCGATCTCTTGGTCAATCAGATCAGATATCTACCCTTTTCAGATAAGGACCAAAATGAGGTGGTCCTGTGTGCATGTTGTGAACGTTAAAGATTGTACAGCAGAAACTGTTAGGGAAGAAAGACCACCCATGGGCAGAGAGAGGGAGATGGGATGTTGGATGCCATCTGTCTAGAGGAGGTTAACCTGACATAAATGAATACACACTGGCCTTTGAAGTACATACATAGGTGTGACACACTCCCTCTAAAGAAGAACAAAAAGCAGTCGCTTAATTGGCCACAGGACCATGGTCTTGACTTATACCTACCAAGATTTGAGATCATCTCTATGTGGTGTGGCCCAGCCACAACAGCAGTCACTGTAATTGGTCGCAAGACCATGTTCTCAGCTTACACTTGCCAAGACTGCAGAACATCTCTCCTTGGTGTAGCCTAGCCACAGACTGGGCTCCCAGTCTGGCTACCATTCCAAGGAACTCCATGCTTCAATTACGGAAGTGAAACTCAAGAATTGATAATGCACAACTCTGCCACAGTATTCTGTTGGAGATTTTACTTCTACACCAGGCTGGGAAGAAAGTCTCTACACCCACTTCCTCCAAACAGATGCCAACCCTTCACCGGGCTCAGGTGACCTGAATATCAATACAGTGGACTCAAGACTTCCAACTCATTCTTTCAACAAACAAGCTTATGTTAAAATACCCTGTTAAATTCTATGCTAGAAATGAATGCTCATTTCTATGTTGAGTCAAAGTACAGGTCCTATTGATGCCTCCAGGCTTACCAGGCATACAGTGCTAGCCAAATATTTGTATACAACAAATGGCCATCCATAGGTGATGTGCTCAATATCCTGCCGGCTGCCTTTACCTCCCACGACAATTCCTGGCACCCATGAGGCGGGATCAACCTGGGTGTACAGGTCAATTATACGCCTCGAAAGAGATTTAAACACATGACTAGCAGGGCAGCATGCTAACCACACCCCCACAGCTCCCATGTCTATGTTGAAGCACACTGTTAACGCCTGTATAGACACCTACATCCCTGTGTAGGGGCAGGTAACTGTAGTTCCCTGGCAGATGCTGTCTTAGCCATCACATATTCTAGATCACGGTATGAGGTGGTGAGGCCAGTTCCTCTCCTCCCGGCTATTCCTTCCCAAACAATTCCACTACAAAATTCTGAAAATTACCCAGTACTCAATGGCTGTGACTGGGTTAACCATGGAGCTTCACTGGTCTGACAAAATTGTTCTGCCACTACCAGAGATTCATGAACACTGTCTTTGTAAGCAAGCAATCAGCTGACCAGTATACTACTGAAGTCCCCCACCATAATGAAAGGACATTTCTATGTGTGAACAAAATGGTAATAATTTCTATGTAAAGATACAAGTTAATGTCTATGTATTGAAAAATGTCAGCTTATGTGAAGATATGCAAGGGTCATTTCTAGACAAGAAAGCTAGTTTCATTGTAAGAATGCAATGAATAATTTCTAAACATAACATGCATCATTTTATGTGAGGATATATGGAGTCATTTCTATGTAGAGAAATGAGGGTAATTTTATGCTGGAGCAAACACATAATAATGCCCATGCTGGAACACACAAGTTAAACTGTACATATAACTTCACGATTAATTCAATGTGAGGCTATCAGGACATTTTCTATATATAAACATAAGAGAAGATGTCATTTGATGGAGAAACATAGTCAATTATCCTTGTTAACTCAATGTGAGTCTATAAGGATATTTTCTATATATACACATAAGAGAGAATGTCATTTGATGGAGAAACTTAAATCTGATATAGCCAAATATTCTGACATGCTCCCAGCATGTTTTACATTACACATAAACATGTCTTTATGGGCGTGAATGACCAGTTCCAAAATATCTCATTTCTCATGTCAACTCATGAGACCTAAAAATGTGGATACAATTTAACAGTAAGTTGTTGATAAATGTTGGGGAAAAATCTTTCTAAGACATTAAAATTAGACATGCATTCTAGACTTGTGTCAGTTAGAGACACTTTGAGAACGTGAATCAGAGACAGGAGTTAAAGGCATGTTCTAAGACATTAAAGTTGCATTGTAAGTAGCCAGAGCTAGGTCTAGTCTATGGTGCATGTTAAATCATGCTACACTCTGGTGCAAGTGAACTAAACGTATGTGTTAGAACTTTGTGAATCAATCAGAGATATTCTCTAAGACTAGATAATTGGAGGCATATTTTATTTATAAAATATAAGACTCAAACTTGTGTTACCTTTGGAAAATGGTGCCAAATATAAATGAATTAGAAACACACGCACACATGTGAACTAAAGATACACTTAAAGATAATCAGATGAAATAAACAAATGCCAAACTAAAGTGACTTAGAAATGGTGTATTATCTAAGAATGAACTACACTGCATGCAGAATCTTCACACTTCAGCATTCTTCAAACAAACATGTCCAGGCAAACATACAAATTTTCATCTAGGCACATCCTTAGATGTCAGCAGGAATACCGTCAATACAGAAAGCAGCCCTATACACATCTCATCTGCCAGAACCTCAATCCGGCAGGTTCTTTCTCACTGTAAAATTCCAGATGTCGAAGGAGAGTGACACATGTAAAAGGGAACTAAGGACATAGCAAAAAATGATGACTGCTGCCATTTTCACTACCTGCAGAAGGATCAGCAAATAAGAGCTAAGATACTATTCTACTTCCAAACAGATATGGTGCCCAGACAGGGCTCAACTCAAACTGGATGTGTGGGCTAAAAGGTGCAGCTTGATGAGCGCAGACAAAAACAACCAACATCTTTTTTTCTCCATGAAATAAGAGTAAATTGTTTGGCAACGAACCAAAAGAGAGCAACAACACCACAGAATGGCATGAAAAACGTCATACTAGGAGACAAAAGCATTAATTTGTCATACATACAGGATCAAATGGAACACAGACAAAATACAACCAACATTTGTTCTCCATGAAGTAAGAATAAGAAATTTTGCAATAAACTAAACAACAGGAATTCCACCACAGAATGACATGGCAAAAATGTCTAACAAGGAGACAAAAGTGTCAATCTGTTACACACAAAGGAGAAGATAGAACAATCACAAATAACACACAACCAATCCCTTTCAAAGACAAACTCAGACAAAGATATTTAACAACAAACCAAATTAGGAGAATATAATCAAATGACATATGTCTTACAAAGAGGCGAAAACATTAATCTGCCACACCATACAGGAGAAAATGGATAAAATTGCACCCTGGGTATGTTATACAATTTTCATTCAACATAATGTATATATATTATTTTGAAAGGAGTAATACACTGAATGTCTTTCTGGCTTTCTTGTCCTTATGGATGTGCAACTTAGTATGGCATAGTTGATTATGTCTTAGTCAGATATGACTGAGCTACATATTACAGTAGACGGTAGTACTACCTGCTTTCTGTTAGCAATGAATGTTGGGCGGCATTAGACAAACCCGACACCCCACATTGTACCAACAGCTTCGGGCGGAGGAGTGCAATTTGGAGGGTACAAGCCTGGTCCTAGTGCGAGGAAATGCAACCTAAAGACTAAGTGTCATGGCAGGGCAGACCAGGCCCTAAGCCTTGGTCAGCAACTGGTTTAGGATCGAAGCTCCGACAGGCGGGCAGTCAAGAGTATTGCTTTGCTGATCCGGTAGGTTCTGCAGCTTGTGTTGGTGTTATTTTTCCTCTGGAGTAAACGCGGTAGGCTGAGAGAGGGATCATGCTGCATGGGAAGCTCATGAACTCTACAATTCAGCCCAGGCTTTGTGCTATAGAGAGTTATAACTTTATTCCTGGTTTTGAAGCACAATGTAACAAATTATCGCCAATCAAGACGATTATGTCCCTCCACAACTTCTGGTCAACAATGCTGTTTACTGTTATCATTCCAAGTCATAAAACTAGATTACATGGGTATTTCTTCTGTTATTATCTACATTATTATAACCCATAAATATTGTCAGCTAGATATATAAATTCCTCTAGTCTCTACTTCTTTCTTCTACTTCAATGAGTGCCAAACAATACATGTCTGGATATTTATGAACTACATGAAATCGAGCATTTCCTGTTTTTATTATACATCCGATATTCACTAACGTTTCTTAATGTGTAAATTATCAGTTGAATGCATTATTAACATTTCTATCTATTTTAATCGCCCAATTGTCCAATTTAACATACCAGTCCATGGTTGTTCATATGTTCTATTTTATACATCAGTTCTTGATTGTTTATGTGATCCATTTAATTTCATGGCTCAAAGTGTGGGAGGTCATTTTTTGCCATGATATGTCAGGATCTGGCATACCAAGTCAAGGATCTTAAATCAACTACAGGTGATTTGTGAGCAGATCACTTTTCATAGATTGTGGTGGTTTGAGGCAACAACCATTCAAAAAGCAATGGCAAACTCCATCCATCCATCATGTGCCATGCCGATAAGTGTGGGCAGTCATGTTTTGCCATCTCACTCGATCACCAGAGTCGTGGATCAGCTCCCTGTTTCTGTCTCGACCATGCCACGTGGTATTTACTTCTCGGTCTTCCCCTTGGTCTCTTCCCTTCAATCTTGCCAGTTGTCACCAAGTTCTCCAAGTAATTTCTTCTCATAACATGCCCAAACAATTTTGACTGTCTACATCTAATGACTCTGATCAGTTTATGATCTTCATTTGTTTCTCGAAGGACTTGTTCACTGGTTTTTCTGTCTGTCCATGGTATTCTTTGCATTTTTCTCAGAAACCACATTTCCACAGCCTTCAGATGTTTTTTCAGCTTGACTGCTCATTGTCCACGCTTCACATCCATACAAAAGTACAGGTTCTATGTAGCACTTCAAAACTCTTTTTCTCGTTTCAATTGATATCTTTTTATTGGTCAGTATGTTTTTCATCTTGCAAAAGGCTACCTTTGCAATGGCAATTCTAGTTCTAATCTCTTCAAGGCATCTCCCATCAGATAATAGATAAACTACTGAACTAAATATCCAGCCAATGACAAACAGCCAATAAACGCTGGGGATTATTGCAACATCCTGTAAAGGACATGCAACTAGTTTTTGTTCTAATATTCACTGGTTATGGGGTAATGTTTGAACTCCGGCATTTGACATGTTGGTCATCACTTGAGCTACAGAGTTTAAACTATGCGCAACATTGTTTGCAGGCCGCTCTGCAAAACAGAGGCAGGGACATAGATAAACCTTGGCAATGATGTTGATCCTGTTGCTTCTACCACCCCTTCCATCATAGTTTTATATAATTTTATTATTATTATTACCTAACCTCTTGAATCTTAGTTTAATGTACTTTTATCATTATTATCTACTGCACATTATGAACTTTCCCTTATTTACTTATTCTACAATATCACGTAAGCTGCATTTAACTTTTGTTAAGAAAGCAAGCTAATAGCTATCCTACAGAGATGCTCAATAGCAAAATGGGAATTGAAAAACACACACACACAACCAAGCAAAGCAAATGAAGCAAATAAAAAAAGTCTGCCTCTTACATTTTCCTTGCCATTATCTAAACTCCCACAAGTCTCAACTTACATTGCTACTGTGAATTCTATCTATTTTGCCCTCTATTTTAATTTACATATTTACATTCTCACTTATTTCTGGGTACACTCAACATAACACCCAAACCCCCAACTCTCTCTCTCTCTCTCTCTCTAGTTTAGTTTAGTTTAGTTTAGTCGATGGATCAACATCACGGCACACAGGTGTAACCCATAAGTGCTCTGTTCTCCTCCTAACTCAAACCTGAGTTTGGAGAAACTCAGCTCAGTGAGCGAACTCCATAGTACCGGCAAGGATCCTGAAATACTTTGGGTAGATTTTTAACTCGAAATCTTGCCCGGGCAGCACCGTTAGGCTACTCTTTTTCGATTTCCAACTGCCAGGGGATTTTTTATGTGCGCAACAATACACACAGGTGTCCGATTTCACTACCCAGAGACCAGGGGAAATTTTATTACTAGAAGTCCATGTGAAAAAATCTCGGCCCTCATCGGGGCTTGAACCCGGGACCTCCAGCACTCAAGGCGGACACCAAGCCTCGAGACCACGCAGCCCCCTTCTCATCTCCCTCTATTTTTCATCCCCCTATTAACTCTCTCTCTATACTTCCTCATTAACATTTTTTACTGTCTCTTCTTTAGCAATGACATCAAACTTCATGATCTACACCTGTTTCTCAAATGTATTTGTCAGTACCCCCCCCCCCCCCCCTCTCTCTCTCTCTCTTTTTCCTATCTTTCTATCACACTACATTCATCAACATCTATATTTCCTCACATCTTTTTGACAGTTCTCTCTCTCTCTCTCATCTTTCTATCTCAAACTTCATTCATCTGCATCTATGTTCCTGAAATCTCTCAATCTGCCTCTCACTCCTTCTCTTCCCCACCCCTCCTATCTTTCTACCTCAGACCACATTCATCTACATCTATGTTTCTTATATCCCCCCCTCTCTCTCTCCCCCAAAACTTCCCTTCCCCAGATACATCCCTCACATGTACACCCCTTGTGCTACCTGCCTACAAATGGAAGCTAAATTCACATCCTCCCGTGTCAAGCTATGAAGATTTCAAGCCAAAGAACATGCACATCCTTCAGCAAGATACAGGATATAGTTTCAAACAGCAGGTTCAACAAGGGTCACAGACAGAGGCAGGGTGGTGCAAACAGGGTAACTGAAAGATGGAGCAATCGCAGGAAATCCACCTCAGCACTGAGACAAAAAAAAACAAAGTAGGCAAGTGAAGTGTGTGCAGCCCTGGATCATACTCACTCTCTGGACAGGGTTCTGTCGTCACTAGCAGAGGTTCTACTCATCTTCTTCTTTCTGTCAGGAGATAATTGACAAGAACACTAGCAATCACATGTCCAGCAAACACTACAATCAACAATGACGTCACGGAACATGTCACACACTCGGAATACCTTGGCTCCATAATTAACAATGAGGGATGTGGGAAAGAGATCAGGAGAAGACTGGTCACAAAAATGCAGAGGTTAAATAGTATTAACAGCCCATGGTACAACATCAGCAGACATATTATAGTTAACCTTTTGAGAACATGCACTTTTCTGTGGCGACATGAGGATGTCAATCACAGACCATTTTGCATCAGCGACAGCAGAAAATCAGGGCTATTGAATGTAGCTGAGAAATTGTTACCACACCATGTATCAAGAAGAACAAAAATACTGACATAAGACAAGACTTGAACATTGAAGAAAACTGACTTACTAACAGTGTCATGTCTCTGAAACTGAAATACTTTGGTCATGTTAAATGGCTCGGAGACTTAGAAAGAAATGTTATGGAAGGAATGGTTGCTAGAAGGAATGGTTGCTAGAAGGAATGGTTGCTAGAAGGAATGATTCCTAGAAGGAATGGTTGCTAGAAGGAATGGTTGCTAGAAGGAATGGTTCCTAGAAGGAATGGTTGCTAGAAGGAATGGTTTCTAGAAGAAATGGTTCCTAGAAGAATAGGCAGGGAACAATCCTGATGAAGGTGGACGTAAGACATTAAAGACACCCTGTAAGTGCATGAGGCAGGAAAACAAGTCACAGATTTGTCTTTCCAGCAGGTCATGATGAAAGTGAAGTACTGCATATGATCTGCCATATGATGACTCCAGCAATCATTGTTACAATAAGCAAAGCATACACAACAACCACAGTACCATCTCATCACCATCATTACATAGTACAACACCATTTTCATCACAATCTGCTGGAAAGGCTAACGATTCTTCACCAGTTGCCATGACTCTTGCATTTCCACACCTACGGTGACTTCAATGTCCTAAGTCCACCACTGTGCTGGTATGCCTAAGCCTTGTCTTCCAGGAGCCATGTCTGCCTTCATTTGTCTGTCTACACCACCATGATGTGGCCAAAGTGTTTCAGATGTCAAGACATGACGTCGTTTATGGGCAATTCTTCTTCTATGATCAGACTTTCAGCAATGTCAGCTTTGGTTATCTTCTTGGTCTAGACCAGTGGTTCTCAACCTTTTTTGGCCCATGCACCCCTTCACCATATATTCCCCAACTCCAGTCCCTACACAGTATACATAAAAATGGAAGCTAAATTTAATAACACATACTAGAACAGGTCTAGACATCTACTTATGCTATAAAACTAATTTCAGAAGGGCGAGAAATACAGAACTGTAAAGTATAGAGGGAAAAACAATATCAAGTAATCGGCTCTTGTGTTAACGCAATCTTGAAATAATCTTAATTCCCCCCCCCCCCCCCTGAAATCCTAAGATTCCTTCCCCTTCTCCCCCCCCCCCCCCCCCCCCCCCCACACACACACACTGGTTGAGAACAACTGGTCTAGAGTATTCTCAACATGTGTCTCTAGCATTCAAGTTCAAGGCCTCAGTTTTCTTCTGAGATGTTTGTGAAATGGCCCTCTACACCTGTAGACTATGGTCTAGTAATGTCTACTAAACACAAACACTACAGCATTAAGTACCATTCATATGTACATCAGGATGAATACTGCTAGGGGTTCACACATATAGGTCATGAGGTTAGTGTCTAGGGTATGATAGATCCAAACACTTGCAACAGAAAGCCACAATATGTAGCAATTCTCCCAAGCACTCAAGCCAGGACGCCAGCATTTGTGACCCATATTTTCAAACACTAAATTTTACAAATAACTTATTTTACAAAAAAGTGAACCAGAAAACTCTCTTCTATATCAGGGATTTGAACCCACATCTCTAGGCAAACATAAAGTCAAGAACCATGATGTGTATTGGTTATATAGTGCTAACCCCATATGTTTACAGACCAATCAGTATTTGATGGACAGCGTGGTCAATATCATGCCAGTTTTTGTCGTTTTCCAAAACATTTCCTCGTAGCCACTTAGACTGGACCCACCTAAAGGAACATGTCAATTTATTGTATCTTGAGAGGGAGGTATTTGAACACATGACCATCATGTCAGAAGGCAAGCTGGTAGCTACTGCACTACTGTGACTCCCATATACATACATAACCTATAGAAATCCCAGATCCCAGCCCCTTGATATAGAAATCTCAGATCCCAGCCCCTTGACTAGACCGACAGCTGTTAATCTATATCTGACCTAATAAAGCTCTGCCACTGGTTTTGTGTTTGTATTGCACAAAGTTGACTTATTTAGTCAATTGATTCCTAACAGACTGCATGGTGTCATCTGACATGTGCACATGAATATGACACTGTCTGTGTCTGTGCCTCCTACTGCTGTTTCTTCTCACTTGCATACTGCTCTCTTTCTCTCACCATTCCCCTCCTCTGCCTTCATCCCCCACCCTCTCTCACTCTCTCTTGTCTCTTTCATACTCAGCATCACTTGCCCTCTTTCTCTCTCTCCCTTCCACATTAACTTTATTCACTACCTTCCCCTAGATCAAATGAAAGTATCGCAGGTCTAAGCCAGACCTACATAACATACACAACTCACACAGTCTATGTTATCTATCACTATACACAAGTTAAGCTCATCATCATCAAGTGCCCTGCCAGCTGGCATAGGCGTTCATGTCTCTCCACAGATCTCAAGCTTTGGTTTTCTGGATCAACACCGCTGATAATATTCCTCCATGCCACCATCTAATCCATCCAGCATCATTTCTCTTGGTCTGCCTCTGTCTCTCTTCCCCTCGATCTTTCCAGTTGTCATGATGTTCTCCAATGCCTCTCTTCTCATTACATTACCAAAGAAAGCTGTTTGTCTCTTTCTTATTATTGTATATAATGTTCTAGTTTCATTAGCCTCTTTCAGGTAATAGTCGCTACTCTGGCAGTCCAAAGAATTTGCAACATTTGCCTCACGGACCACATCTCTGTTGCCTGTAAGTCCTTCCTGATTTGTTCATATACATTCCAAGATTCACTGCCACACAGCAAAACAGGTTCTATGTAGCAGTTCAGCACTTTCTTTTGTATATTCAATGATAATGACATTATATAGGATACTTTTCATTTTCTGAAATGCAGCATTTGCTTGCCCTATTCTGCTCTTAATCTCTGTTGTGTACCTTTTGATCTGATGTTATAAATGCCCCTAAGATATTTAAAATTATCCACTTGGTTAAGAATATTCCCTTCTATTTCTATGTCACATTTAGGTGTCACCCTTTTCTTTGATATCACCATTGTTACAGTTTTCTGGATAAGTTATGATGTTCACATTAAACACAACACTGACATATTTACATACAAACACCAGCCGCTAGCAAACAATAAGTTAGCACAATATGAACGGCCAGCACAAAACATCACAGGAATGATTGACTGTCTGCAAGTGAAGTAACCATGAACCCACTGTAAGCATGAACACAAAGCAGATTAGTATAGTAACAAGCTGGACATACAAGCATGCACTGAGGCACCTCAACTCTGATACACATAATGAAAGTGATGTCTTCAAGGGCACTTCACAACCTACCTATTACATATATTACTATGTATGTCCCTCCACAACCATCTATTTACATTGGTTTTTGTAAGTTCTACAGCTGACCATCTTCTGTGTCGCTATGCCAACCCACCCATCATCTTTTCCTGCTGCAGTCTCTGATTGTAACTCCATCAATCTTTCCAGTTGACAAGAAGTTTTCAAACCTCTGTATTTTCATGGGTGGCTGTCACCTATCTATGGAGAAATAAGGCATCTCCATTTCCTTTGCTGACCTACATGCCCTTTAGACAAGGTAGAATACCCATTTAACATTGAACCAGGGTAATACATGACTATGGTAGAATGTTTTATTTTGCTTTTTCTTGCTTTGAACTCAAGAGTAGCCCGTGCTACTGCTTCTAGTGCACTGGACTAATTTTTGCATGTGGATTAGCTTTCCCTATCACCAGTGTATCTTGCCATCAGGTGAACCCACTCCGACTTCTGAGATACTTGTAATGTACGTCCATAAGTCAAGGACGAGAAGTCAACATTTTAGTCCAACTGACCAATATAGGAGTTGAACCCACTACCTCACCATCAGCACACAGGAAGTTTAAGAATTACTGCTCTTATCCATTCAGCCCCGCTGACCCCCATAGGAACATGTGACGGACTGAGTTTGAGTGCAGCTGACAGATAGTGTTCTGGTCTCAAGTTCACGATGGGTAGCAGAGGGTCTCTTTTTATAGGCAATACTGTGACTGACCAGAATGGGTCATTGCCAAGAGGAAAAACCAAGGGAGACTACCTTCTTTACTGATGACAACATGGCATAATAGGGATTGCATCTTTATTGATGACAACATGGCATAACAGGGATTGCAGTCTCCGCCAAGAAACAACTTTCAAAGAAACATCCCCAACACCAGAACAAATTCAACTTAAGCACTATAACTGTCCTCTCTACAAAGATATTCAAACACTCTACAAAGATATTCAAACACTCTACAAAGATATTCAAACACTCTACAAAGATATTCAAACACTCTACAAAGATATTCAAACACTCTACAAAGATATTCAAACACTCTACAAAGATATTCAAACACTCTACAAAGATATTCAAACACTTTACAAAGATATTCAAACACTCTACAAAGAAATTCAAACTCTACAAAGATATTCAAACACTCTACAAAGATATTCAAACACTCTACAAACATATTCAAACACTCTATAAACATTCACTGAGCAAAATGGTCTGTAGGCAAACAAGTCAGACTGCAAACTCTATCAACTAATAAAACATATGGGAGGGATTTATTTCATCATCAACAAGTGCCATGCCGGCTAGCTTTAGTGTTCATGACTCTCCACAGATCTCGGTCTTTGGTTTTCTGGACCAACTCCGCTGCTGATATTCCTCCATGCCACTGTCTCAATCCATCCAGCATCATTTCTCTTGGTCTGCCTCTGCCTCTCTTCCCCTCAATCTTTCCAGTTGTCACGATGTTCTCCATCACATGACTAAAAATGCTGTTTGCCTCTTTCTTATTGTTGTCTATAATGTTATAGTTCTATTAGCCTCTTTCAGGCAGTCATTGATAGTCACTATGGCAGTCCAAGGAATTCGCAACATTCATCTCAGGAACCACATCTCTGGGGATTTATTTATGTATTATTATATTCTCGCTGGTCTCTCTGGCCGAGGGGTTACACCACTTTCTCCGTAATCCCGTTTATCATGCAGAGTCTCATAGCGGGCGAGAACTGGAGGCAGTTTTACCCCCGCTGGTGACTTGCGGGATAACTGAGCCGGCCGCTCAGAGAGCAATGGCAAACTACTGAGCGTAATCTTGCCAAGAAATCAACAGACAGCTGAAAGATGCTGCTGTTGACAGCGATGTCCTGTAAAGGATATGCGAATTAAAAAAAAAAAAAATATATATATATATTCTCACATCACGACCACATCACCCATCATGTACCAGTTGGTCTATACAAACATGATGCCAGCACCATAACCCTCTACAGCTAAGAAGGTTCTGTACTTACTGTATTACATTCACATATCAGTTATCAGTTGGGGTATCTTCATTGCACTCCGGACAGGTCCATAGGTGCTCAGATCCTCCCCCCAGCATATGCATTAGCGTCCGGTGACTAATAGTGCCAGTTCTGTGTTGGTTGACGAGGCACCTCGTTTTCCCAATGTACCTCTCACATTCACATAACCGTGAGCAAGCCAAACAATAGCATCATAGGCCCAATATGGCTGGCAGGTCAAAGTATGAAGATTCCTTCTATTACATTGCAAAGTAAACAACCACAATATTGCAAACAAAACATGTAAGTATGTAAGAGCATGGGTCAGCTAACAACATATAAACTTACAGTGGCCTGGCCGGCTCTGATGCCGGTAAAGTTCCATCTCTATTTCCTTCTTCCTCGTCTTCATCATCGTCATCATCATCCTCCTCTTCATCTTCTTCCTCCAGGACTACGGCCTTGGCCACTCTCTCTTCGGCTCCCATTTTGCTCAGATGAAGAGCAAGTCGGTCAAGGTCCTATGAGACAGGCAATGAAACATGTTTACAACTTTCACGGTTATACGTTGTACATTCACATAAACTAAACCTAAACATTATATTACTTGTAATTGTGTTCTAGTAGAGCCCACGGTCTACTTCACGTTTTTAATTGCCAGATTATACTCTGTAACACTGTACTATCATAAAATATGTGCAACTCACTAACAAACACATCACACAATACAAACATACAAATCTGTGCATCTCACTAACAAACACATCACACAGTACAAACATACAAATCTGTGCATCTCACTAACAAACACATCACACAGTACAAACATACAAATCTGTGCAACTGGCTAACAAACACATCACACAATACAAACATACACATCTGTGCAACTTTACAAGATATACACAACATTGTATTAACATGGTTATTGATGTGGCCTAAAGGATCAGAGAGCTCGCTCTTAGACTTCTGGTGCACTGATGGTGGGATAGGCAGTTCAACCCCTACCCCAGCATTAACTTGGACTTCTTGTTCAGAAAGCAATGGCAAACTACTGAACGTAAACTTGCCAAGTGATCTTGCCAAGTGATTTCCTTAAATATCAACCTAGGTTTGATTATGATGTCCTACAAATGGCGTGAAACATTCAAACAAAAATTTAACATACAAAAGTGTGCAACTCTCAAATGAGCACACAACATAAAACTGAGAAATGTGTGTACATCTCCAACATACAGTAAAGTGTATATAATGAAATCAATGCAAATCGTCTGTGACTGATTTTGAACCCTCAGCTTGGTCTGTTGTGGGTTTGTCAAACACACTCACTGCCCCTTAGCCACAGTGTCGGCTACACAACATAGTATTATCATACAAATATGTGGAACTCTCCAGCATACAGTATAGTGTTACCATAGAATATGTGCAACTCTGAAAAGAATCACCTCATACAATACTACTACTGGAACTTTGCCATCTTGACAGATGATAGTTTGCTACATCATGCATCAAAAATAGCACAAAGCCTAGGCTGAATTGTAGAGACCATGTGTTGTCCATGCAACATGATCCCTCTCTTGCCCTGCCTAGTTTACTCCATAGGAAAGCTAACACCAATACATTTGGAGCAAGACAAGCTGCAGAAGCTGCCAGATTAACAAAGCAATACTCTGTCTGGCTGTTGGAGCTTTGATCCTAGACCAGTTGACAACCAAGGATTAAGGCCTGGTCTGCCCTACAATGACATTTAAACTTTAGGTTGCATTTCCTTGCACCAGGTTAAGACTTGTACCCTCCCAATTCATGCTCCTCCGCCGAAAGCCATTGGCACAATTTGAAGTGTCGGGTTTGGTAAGCGATGCCCAATATTCGGTGCTACCAGAAGGCAGGTAGTACCACCTAATGTTATACAGTAGCTCAGTTACACAATACTAACATACAATTATGTGAAATTCTCCAGGACATATACAACATTGGATTACCATACAAACATATACGACTCTCACACAAGCAAACAAATATCAATGCCTCTTCAACATACAATTCATATACACGCTCCTGCCAAACAAACACGTATCATACCAACACACACAATTGAAAACATACGACACTCACATCAGTTTTGTTTGAGGAAGATTCTCCATACATTCCGGCAGATTTGACACCGGACTGGTTTTGCATAGGCTTGGTTGCCTGTTGCGGCACTGGGCGGCTTCTGATAGGGCATTGCTGCAAATGTGAATCAATGACTAGTGTGAGAAATACAGACCAAATAAAACATTGGTGCAGCACAATGAATAAGAGAAGAACCAAACTGCTGAAAATATGACCACGCATAGGGCCAGGAAACGTCCCTGCAATTGATGGATTCATGGAATATCTGAGGCTAGAAATGTGAGTGAGTGGCACCTTGCTGCCTTGACAGGCAAAAGTATGTGGATTGGAATTTGGCCAAAATTCCATTGGACAATGCCTAGGCATGGATTCAGAGAACATGTGTTGCCCAAGCAGCATGTCCCCTCTCTCGGCCTTGCCTTGTTTACTCCAGAGGAAAGGATAACCAGTAGGCTGCAGACGCTGGCGGCTCAGCATCAAACCTCCAAGAGCAGGAGGTGTCTCACCTCAAAGAGCAGGAGGTGAGTAGTGGCCAGACTCTCACATCTGTGGGATTTGACTTAGAGGCGTTCAGCCATATCCCGCAGCTGAGGGCCTCAAATCGAGTGTCTGGACCTGTATGAGCTTGTACACCTGACAATCATAAGTATCCGGACCAATGTAAGCGTGTATTACCGTCCGACTCCCCGCTTGACTCTGTGCTGATCCCACAATCAACAAGAATCGGCTCAAATGAGATAGTGCTCATCTGTTGCAAACAAATCTCCCCACCTGATACTGTGCGGATCCCGCGACCAGCTGAGAATCGACTCGCCGGTGATATTGTTCGCCTGTTGCGAACAAATCTCCCCGCAAGACTTAGTAAATAAATAGATAAATGATAAAAGTAGTGGTATTTCAATTGCGCTTGCGGTCCCACCTATGCTACACCCTTCATGTGTCTTCACAAAGTCGGACTAGAGAAATACTATCATATGTAAAGCACACACTAGAGCTCTTGTTAGATGTCACTCCCCAACCTGATGATGCTGACGAGCAAAACAGGCACGAAGGAGAATATCATTCTCTCCCTGTTTGCAGACATATCAACATCCTTTGAATTGGAAGTATATCTTTATCCTCTAATTTAAATACCATGCACAAAAGCTTTGCTTTTTTTTTTTTTTAAAGGATCCAAGGATGCTATACCCTTCTTCCATCCCTGATTCAAGTTAACGGAATGGATGCCCCGCCTTCTGTTTGAACTTACACATGACAGAAACATTCGTAGATTATTGTGGACCATGAAGAATAAAAATACACTGATATTCTACCAGATCTGTTTGAACTTGCATATGACAGAAACATTTGTAGATTACTGTGGAACATGAAGAATAATAATACACTGATATTCTACCAGATCTGTTTGAACTTACATATGACAGAAACATTCTTAGATTACTGTGAAACATGAAGAATAAAAACACATCAAAGAGAGATCTGACTCATCAACACCATCAGGTCTCAGAAACTAAATAACAGGGTTTAAAAGAAGAGGATCGACTTCATTGCACAAGGTCACTTTCCACAGGATGTCCTGCCTAGAGCATCACGCAAAGAATGAACTCCGTAGCTCCAACAACAAGCCCCAAGAGTCTCAAAGACAATTGCACTTGTGAATCGAACAACATGACCCAGAATCAAACCCACAACCTTCGGGGACATAAGTTTGATAACCATTTTTTCAGGTTTACTTTCTCTAGCCTTTGGCTGTCCCAATCTACCTACAGGGCAGCAGGTTTGTGTCTCACTTCATCTGATTCCTATCCCTTAACCTGTCCAACACAGGAAGCCCTACCTGTAGATGTGTTACCACCGGCATAGCTCTTGGGTCATAGGTACATGCAAACTTCCCTACCACTGTAAGGTGGAGACATGACAGAGGGGAGAGTCAGTTATTATGACTGGCCATTTTAAAAATCAAAAATACACTAAACACTGGGTTACTTCGCTAAAAAATCATATCCGTTTGTTTGAATTGCGTTCAGCAAGCGGTCATTTGCAAACTAGAATGGCTGGGGATTACAAGGGAGCATTTGATTGGTCTGTACTATTAAAAGCAAACCAATCAAAGCAGTTCTTACAACAGGGCTGATTAAATCGGCCAGTCGTCTTTCTGGCTAGTGGCACATCGCGACGTCATGGCTGAAATCTCGGTCCTCCCGTCCTAAGAGGGTTAATGTAAAGAGTCTCAGAAAGCCATCTCCTATAAGCAACGGTCACAGCTGATCCTTAAAAACAATGAATAAATCAAAGTTGCTGACTGTGTGGTAATTGAGTGATAGAGGAAGTTAAGTGAAGCAGGGACAGTAGGGCATCAACCACAATCAGTACAGAGGTCAGCATGGCTGAATGGATAAGATCACTCACTCTTAAACTTCCGGTGTGCTGATGCCAAGGTAGCAGATTCAACCCCTACACCGGTCAGTTGGACTGCAATGATGACTTCTCGTCCTTGACTTGGGGACGTAAATTACAAGTATCTCAGAAATCAGAGTGGGTTTGCCTGATAGCAAGGAAACTGGTAATAGGGAAAGCTAATACACATGCAAATATGTCCAGAGCACTAAAGGTAGTAGCCAGCTACATGTATGGACTACACTTGAGTTCAAGCGAGCAAATGCAAAACAAAACACTACAAACACAGTACAAAAAAGCGCATTATCCTCACCATTAAGGCGAGAAGGCTGCTGCATCAGGAAAGAAGACTTCTGTGCTGGGTGTTCATGTGGCACTGTGATTGGCTTGTGAAAGTGACTAGATGATGGTCTCTGCTGTTGCTGCAGGTGTTGATGAGAGAAATGCTGCGGTGGTTGCGGCTGAGGCGGAGGGTGGTATGGTGGTATGTGCTGGTGCTGTTGCTGGAAAAGTTGAATGACAGTAATGTGCAAGCAATCCTTTAATCACAATTTCAACATTCTGCTCATTGAAAAGTTGTGTGTGGTCTGTTTTTATGTGTGTGATTGCCAATGTTGTAAAACAAACAAGCGCACAGTTCTTTCTCATACACTGAATATTTAGGACTAGCACTATATAGCCAAGACCAGCTGGCACTTCATTGAGTGATATGGTCAATATTATGTCAGCCACCTTTACTCTCCAGAACATTTCCTGGTGCTCATTGTAGGCTGTTCTCACCTGGGGGACGAGGTCAATGTTTAAAAAAATCCCCTCTTCGATATGGATTCAACCACATGATCACTAGGCCAGCAGGCTAGTGTGCTACCCGCCAAGCTAACATGGCTCCCATGGATATTGTGCTTGAAGTAATTTTTCCATTTTTCATGACTTTGCTCAATCAGATAATTGAATCCATGGATATGATTCTTTTCTTATTAATCATAATAATATGTAGATTATATTTCAATGAATTTGTATGATATTTCAATGAATCTGTATTCCTTTCTTCTCCCAACTCCATCTAATGTTCTAATCATACTACAACCATTTAATACTAAGTCAAATCAACAATACAAACACCCACTCACCTGATGAGAAGAGAGTGGGCGGGGCTGAGGTGCCCCATGCCCACTGTACCGATGCTGCTGAGCCGCTGCAGCATGCTGAGATGGTTGCTGACGGTTGATTTCTCGCTCTTGGATCTGCTGGAAGTTCCTCTTGAGAGTACTTTCTCCTGGGATCTGAAGGATGGAGCTGTTGACAACAAACATCAAATCAAGACTGGGCTTTGTACTCAAGGGACAAAATGCACATAGTTTCAATTACATAATAGTGTCGTTGAATTAGCATTTACACTCCACTTAAGCTCTGTTGAATGTGCTGGCTCCGTTATACTGATGGCTATAATATTTCTAAACGGATATTCTCTATGGGCAGTTGGGAAACAAATAAAGATATTTTAAGCATAATTTTTTCAACTACAAATCAAAAGATGTGTGCAAATGAGCCGTCAAGTAGGTAAGAAAAGGCTACATTAAAAAGACACGCAGCACAGGAAATGACCATGAATAGGTTCAAGAGGTAAAGACTAATATAAATGAACAGAAGACAGTCATTTCCTTCAAGGCTGCATCAAATCCATATCCAGAAATTATTAAAAAGGGTTATTATTTGGAACTGCTAGGGCTGTAAAGCAAATATTGTACAAACATGTTACATCAAATGACACAGTAAAATGTAAGAAAAGCAATACATAAAATTAAGAAAAATCAGTGAACAAAATGTAAAATAAAAGGAAACAAAATGTGAGACAGCAGGGATTAAAATGTGACACAGCAGGAAACAGAATGTGAGATGGCAGGAAACAAAATATTGGACAGCAGGAATAAAAATGTAAGACATGAAATAAAATGTGAGACAGCAAGAAAACCCCAAAAAGAAATGTGAGAAAGCAAATGACAAACTGTGAGACAGTAGGAAACAAACTGTGAGACAGCAAAAAACAAAATTAAGACAGTGGAAATAACATATAAGACAGTAGAAAACAAAATGTGAGACAGCAGGATACAAACAATATATGTCAGACAAGCTTTGTCCCAAAACCTCTATCTGCTAAGAGAAACTAAACACCTACATGTTTATAAAAGTTTGTAAAGAGCAGGAGACTGTTGACCTGCTGACAGCAAACAAACCATGACAACAAGCAGGACACACATAATTACCTGGGCTCTCCTGGCATAGTGTTCTCATCTTCTTCTTCATTATCACTGCCTTCGTACTCATACTCTGTTTCATGGTCTTCCCCTGGCATTCAGAAGAGAAGACATGGATATTAAGAAAGCAGACATTCACTAGATAACTCCTAATTACACCCATCACTACAATAAGCATCATCATCATCATCATCATCAACACCACCACCACCACCATCATCACCACCACCACCACCATCATTATGTGCCATGTCGAGCAGCACAGGCAGACATTTTTCAATAAACATTTGCCCTCAGTGGTTTTGGTAAATTTGACCTCTTTCCATGCCACCATGTCATCCCATTCAGCACTCTCCCCTGTCTCTATCGGTCTTTCTGGTTGTCACAACCTTCTTCAGGACCTCTCATCCCATAACATTTTTTTTTTTCCGCGTTTCCATCCTGTTTCAGGATATTGTGGTCAACACCAGCATCTTTCAGCTGTATGTTGATTCCTAGGTTAGATTACACTCATCAGCACGCCACGACTTTCTGAGCAACTGGCTCCATACTCTCATAAGTCACTGGTGCGACTTGAACCACTTCTAATTCTCGTGCGCTCACGTCAACCATGAGAGTATTCGGGGTTAACGGAGAAAGCTGCTAACTCCTCGGCCAGGGAGCCGGCCCATCTCATAACATGACCAAAATAATTATGACTGTCTGATCCTGGTGTGGATAATCAAATGTCTTTGTGAATAAGCCGCATGCAGTACTTGGATATTGGTCTTCTTAGTTGTCCTTGATATTCTTAGGGGCATATTCAAACATGACACCCAGCGTGAGAATGGAAATAGAGGCAGTCGCTATGCATCTGCAACAGCTTCTGAGAGTCCATTCTATAAGGCAGCTATCATACCTGACTTTCAGTTAATGCTTTGGAAAGTTAAGTAATAAGTTACACTGAGTGTTCCATCTACCAAAATTCTGCTTTGCTTGGATTATTCTGCATGTTATCTCTGTGGTACTAGAATGTTATCTCTGTGGTACTGGCATGTTACCTGTGGTACCTGCATGTTACCTCTGTGGGACCAGCACGTTATCTCTGTGGTACCAGCACATTATCTCTTGGTACCAGCACTGTTATCTCTGTGATACTGGTATGTTACCTCTGTGGCAATATAAGTACAGCACTGTTTCTAACTCTGAAGAGAAGCAGTTCAAATCAGCTCCTTCCATTCCAGCTTCTAACCTAGTTACTTAACTTCTTTCTTGTAAGTGAAATATGAACACAGATTCAGCACATGGCTTGGCTCTGATTAGTAACATGGGCACATATATTAATTTTTCAGGATTGTGATGAATAAGCTATTCACATTTATTTACACCTGATTTGGCTCTGATTAGTATGCTATGCAGAGATTCTGATTATGACATGGCTGCTATAAGACCAATGTGAAACACATGTTTAGACCTACAATGGTTCTGATAATAATTATGCAGAGATTCTGATTATGGCATGGCAGTGATAAGAAAACTGTCAATTTATGTTTTGACCTAATTTGGCTCTGATTAGTAAACAAAGCAGATAGTTTGATTATTGCATGGCTCGCAGATAATTTGATTATTACATGGCTCTGATAAGTAACTAACTAGACTGATTAGTAAAATATGATGGTATGATGTATACCACGTGACAGATGGACACATTCCAAATGACAATGTCTATTGGCAGCTGAAAACTGCATGTCCACGGTGAAGGACTATGACCGTGACATATGGAAATGTCTTGTAAGCAATCACCTTGAACACGATTAAATGAGATTACTCCAAGAAATTAAAGGAGAAAAGAACCAACAGAAAGGAAGACTAGGCAATGTGGATGGGGGTTTCCTGATTCTAACACCCATCAACTTACAGTCACATATGTGAAAGGGGGTTAGTATAATGGCATGAAAAGCTGTGGAGAGATGCCTGGGTGGGGGAACGGATTACAGGTTAGGATGTCTGTCTCTGATTCATGAAGACCTACTTTGATTCTGCTGAGGACTGTTGATTTTTTTTTTTCCAAAATAAGAACAGAAAAATAGTATTCAGAGCATGTGTGATCCTGGCATATACATGCATCTGGATCCTGGCCAGTGTTATGCTGTTTGTGCATTGTGCTTTCATGTACTGTGCTGAGATTCTCCTTGTGTGATCTATGACAGGAAACTGAAGCTACTATGGTGATCTATGGCAGGAAAATGGAGTACTTATGGAGATATCCATGTGCAATGAAAGTTAATAACCAAAGCAATTTGACTATGAACATACATTTAGACCTGATTTAGCTCTCATTAGTAAACTATTCACAGAGTTTGCACATGACATGGCTCTGATAAGTAAACTATGAACATAAATTTAAACCCATCTTGGCTCTGATTAGTAAACTGCACAGAGATTTTGCATATATCTTGGCTCTGACAAGTAACTTACCAACAAAGTTTCCCATTTTGACACAATTCTGATAAGCAAAATATGAATGGAAATGTCATTACTTTAGTCAATTAAATTCCCAACAGCATCTTTGTGAACAGACTGTGGCTACTCTGTCTAATTTAGTCTCATTATAATGTGGTACACTGAGTGCAAAGAATCACACTACAATATAGTGAATCACTTTACAAATTCTAGTAATTTTTCTGCATTCAATTTATACTTGCTATCAATCTCACATGCCTCATGTTTTTCCAAGCAATAACTGAAACAGTACAGAAAACCAATAGTGACTGATTGTGTCTTTGGCTGAATTGATTTACATGCTGCAAGATACAAGAATAGCAAAGTAGAAAAGTAAGGAAACTACTACCTTCAACAATTCTGTCTGACTATCTGGCAATGCAAAATTATATAAGGAATGCCAGGTTCTGCACAATAAACTGTTTGCCATGTCATGTGATCATACGAAAAGACTCACTGGGAAGGTGTGCAATAGTGAGGAAAACTTTTGCAGGTGGTTTGTGTAGATCTCCACATAGTAAGGAATTCTTCTTTCAGATATCTTAAATCATAATGTGAAAGAAAGATTTGTGCATTGTGAAGAGTGACTGACGTAGACAGTCACAATTTTTTGGGCATGTTATGAGAAGAAATAGTTTGGAGAACTTGGTGACAACTGGTAGATCGAGGGGAACAGACCAAGGGGAACACCTAGAAGCAAGTACCTGGATGGCTTGGCCTTGTGGCATGGTCGAGACAGAAACACAGAACTGATCCACGACTCTGGTGATCGAGTGAGATGGCAGACATGACCCCCCACGCTTACCGCCATGGCACATGATGGATGGATGGATGGATGGAAGAGTGACTAGAGAGTCAGGATGACAATCAACAATCAGGTGGACTTTTAATCAAACCAATACTGGAACTGTCAGAATGGGAACTGTTTGGTGGCTTTTGAGGAGGAGGATGGAGCATGCGTGGGAATGTCCTAATGTCAATTCTGTAATCAAGCATTAACGGAGTATATCTTTAATTTGTAAATGGGGCAAGAACGAGCTGTGCTATCTTTTCTTTCTTGACCGACTGGTCTGTGAATTCTCCGGAAAACCATAGGTTTTAACTTTTAAGGCAGCTGCATTGACATTCACGTTGCTGGAGCCCTGAAGTGGGTCTGCATCTATTGGGGTGAGGCTGAAGGCAGACTCTTCCATCCTGATACCATATCGTAGTTCTATATCCATTGGAAATGTGTTGCAAAGTAGTCCTTTCCCTCTCCAAGTTCAGAAACCAGTGGGGTGTGAGAGACAGGTACGGGAACTTCCCATCTGAGGACAGGCATATTAACATGAAAACAGGTCATGATTCAGCATAGAATGCAGACCCAGATTGGCAATATTTCCTCCACATGAGTTAGGTATTTTATAGTGCACAGACTCCAGCTAAATGTCCAAAGACACGGCTTTAAAGGAATGAATAATTATAACACCAAATGCAGCTTGTTCCTTAAAATCCTTTGTGAAAACAAGTGACTATATTTACTGATTGACCTATTTCATTGAACTAACACTTCTTCCCTTACAAAATCCCTTGTGCAAAAATGTTACTGTTTTTTGCCTAACATATTTCATGTAACTAAGTTTAGCCTTCTGAAGTCCACTGTGCAGAAATATTACTATATTTATAGACTAAATTATTTCAGTTTATTAACGTCCACAGTCATGCTGGTATTAAGTTACACGCAAATATTCATATTAACAGATCTGCATGACAACAAGGTTGAGTTCCACTTATTTTACATTTCCAGATTTCTTCCAGGTCTTGTAAGTCAATGGCCGTCTTAATGACTTGCAAAATTTCAACAAGTTTACATTTTTCATGATTTTCTATCCTCCTTAAATAAATCAAATCATTTCTGCTGGTAACAAACATGGATGGAATCTTATGAGTAGACTTAAGAACTAACTGACCTTTACGATTTTTCTTGTGTCTGTCAATGTGATCTTTCAGCTGAATCCTAACCTGCCTCTCGGTGGGTTGATCTTTGATGAAAGCGTGCTTGAGCAGTTGTTCTGTGGAGTGTCGCTGTTGATAATCTTTCACCAGGCAGCACTCAACAAAGTTGTGGAACTTACTAGACCTGCAAGTGGGCAAAGATGAGTCAGTGTTATTGCATGGAAGAGAGTTGGTCTGCAAACTTCATAATGTCACGGCATAAAATCTATACATTCCTCAGGATTTCTTATCCACATGGTAGAAGTTGCCAGGGCATTGTGGGTATATTATTTTTTACCTAGTATTCAAAGTGAACAGAACCATTTTGAAACAATGTAATTAACTATTTAGGTGCTGTCATAACAGCAGAGGGAAGATGTAGTAAGGAAGTTGAATGTAGAATAACCCAAGCAGAGGTGGCATTTCACAAGATGAAACATATTCTCTGCAATTTATTTGTGTGAATAAAGTTTAGGAAAAGAGTTCAAAAGAACTATATTGATAGAATCCTGATGTATAGAAGTCAATCATGGACAATTAGCAGACAAGTGAGGAATTCTAAGGAAGCTGTGGAGGTGTGGTTTTTTAGAGGAATGATGAGAATGCCGTGGGCAGATGAAGATATCATGAAAGAAGTTAACTCACAAAGAGAACTGGTTGCTCACATCAGAAGAAGACAGTCCACATTCTTTGGGTATGTCATGAGAAGGGAAAAGCTGGAGCATGTCATCACAATGGGAAAGCTTGAGGAGAAGAGAGGCAGGGGGAGATCAAGTGAGGAGATGCTGGAGGAGAAGAGAGGCAGGGGGAGACCAAGTGAGGAGATGCTGGAGGAGAAGAGAGGCAGGGGGAGTCCAAGTGAGGAGATGCTGGAGGAGAAGAGAGGAAGGGGGAGACCAAGTGAGAAGATGCTGGAGGAGAAGAGAGGAAGGGGGAGACCAAGTGAGAAGATGCTGGAGGAGAAGAGAGGCAGGCGGAGTCCAAGTGAGGAGAAGAGAGGCAGGGGGAGACCAAGTGAGGAGATGCTGAGGAGAAGAGAGGCAGGGGGAGACCAAGTGAGGAGATGCTGGAGGAGAGGAGAGACAGTGGGAGACCAAGTGAGGAGATGCTGGAGGAGAAGAGAGGCAGGGGGAGACCAAGTGAGGAGATGCTGGAGGAGAAGAGAGGCAGGGGGAGTCCAAGTGAGGAGATGCTGGAGGAGAAGAGAGGCAGGGGGAGACCAAGTGAGGAGATGCTGGAGGAGAAGAGAGGCAGGGGGAGACCAAGAGAGGAGATGCTGGAGGAGAAGAGAGGCAGGGGGAGTCCCAAGTGAGGAGATGCTGGAGGAGAAGAGAGGCAGGGGGAGTCCAAGTGAGGAGATGCTGAGGAGAAGAGAGGCAGGGGGAGACCAAATGAGGAGATTCTGGGGGAGAAGAGAGGTGGGGGAGACCAAGTGAGGAGATGCTGAAGAGAAGAGAGGCAGGGGGAGACCAAGTGAGGAGATGCTGGAGGAGAAGAGAGGCAGAGAGAGACCAGGTGAGGAGATGCTGGACAGTTTGACGTGAAGGCATGGAGGAACACCAGTATCAGAAACAACTGGCAGCACAAAAGACAGAAGGCTGTGGATAGACATGACCACCAATAACACAAGGCATGGACTATAAAAGTAGAATTATGTAAAGAGAAGTTTATGTCTATTGAAATGTCTTGTGTTTGGTTGTCTTATATTTTTATCTCTTTTTTTTTATCAGATGTTGGAAAATATTATTACTGAAAATGACAAGGACTATAGGAAAGGAGCAACAGACCAGACTAGCACCCAAGAATAGATCAATGTATAAACAATAAATGCATATCAAAACCAAAAGTGAGTATTTAAACAATTAATCTACATTTAAACAGTGGACCAACAACCAAATATTGGAGCAACAAAGTTTTGACAAACAACCAAACAATATATTAACAATCAAAGACTGGATCAACTATCAAAGATTGGAACAACCAAAGAGCAAAGGGGAGTAACATATGACTAAGAATATTGATACATGTAAAATACGCACAGATTGACATTGACATTTGCAACAACAGTCTTTGTCATCAAAACATCATGGGAAATAAAAAAAACACTTAGTTGAAAACAGAATTATCCTAATCCACAAACAGTAATTTCAACATCAATGAAATAAGATAAAACTAAAAACATAAAACAAGAAGTCATGAAAACAAACACAAGGAGGAAGAAAACAAATACAATAAGGCAGGAATTAGATTATGGTGGCTGATATACATATATAAGGAAGAAGTGCAATGGTAGAATACCAAAGGACATCTTTTTTGGTGACTTACAGATGGGTAAGAGATCTCAGTATTGGCCTCTACTACGGCAGACAAGATGTGTGTAAGTGGGACATGACAGATACAGGTATTGATACAGCACCTTGTGAGCAAGTCGATGCTGATCACATATGCAAGGAAGGAAAAGATCAGGAATGAAATAAAGACAAAGGAGAAAATGTTTGCAGATAGTTCACACACTAAGCAAGTAAGATGTCAGACAGTGCGTGATGCATCAGTTCTACCAAGGTTCAGTTAGTTATTCAATATATCATCCTTATTGCACAATGAGCTATTAGTCCTTAAGTGGTCAGACCCCCTCATCAGTATCTCCCTCAGCATGTAGCGACAGACAACACCCATGCTGTGTTAGTTGACTGTTTTTCTTTTCCTATCTCCACAGTTCACTTGGACTAGCTTCACCCCAACTTACTTAATGCTCTTTCAGTTTGGTCAAATTTGTATAGCCCCATCCATTTCTGAAGGCATTTATTCATTGTCTTCCTGGGGGTATTCAGGATGTCATACCGGCCCACAGCTCACATGCTCCACACAGCAGCCAAGCTCACAAGCCCATCTGTTTATTTGTTTCCTCTTACACCTGTACACAGTAGCACAAACATGGCACATATATTAGTCAGCCTTGACCCCCTCAGAGCTTCCAGCCATGACCTTCTAGCTTAACCCATCTCGATAGTCTTGAGCATACTCATGGAATCCCTGAGAAAAAATGCAAGAATGAACATTTATCTCGTCAGCCATGCTATTGCCTTTGTTACTATCATGCCTCCATGGTTAAACCAAGCATGTGCTAGACAAGTTCAGCACAGTCTGGGTGCCATGTTTGGCTCAAAGCTAACCACATCAACTAATGCACACTTAACAGCCAATGTGAACCTCAAGCTATCATCATTATGGAGATAGATAATAGAATAAAATATGAACAGACAAAAGTATATTAACACTTCTGACATGGTCCAAATGACATGTGATACAGAGACAGACAAAGACACTTACCATTTGTTTGGGTTTTTCAGGCGAGGTGCAGGATTTCTTGGGATTAAAAACAGAGCCCTCATGGGGTGCATATCACAGAGAGCTGAAACCATTCACAAATATTAATTGAAACGAGCATGGAAATTAACATATCAAGCTCCAGTGCTTATACATATCATCAAAGATTACTGGCACCTTATAGTTGTTACACTGTGCTACAAAAAACAAAAAGTATAATAACCACAACCCATGGCGGTAAGACCAGGGATGGAGTTATATCTCTTCATAGCACAAAGCCATGGCTGAATTGTAGAGACCATGTGTTGCCCATGCAGCATGATCCCTCTCTTGGCCTGCCTGAGTTTACTCTGGAGGAAAGGTAACACCAATACATCTGGAACAAGACAAGGCGCAGAAGCTGTCAAATCAGCAAAGCAGGGCTCTTTACTGTCCGCTTGTTGGAACTTCCATCCTAGACCAGTTGCTGACCAAGGCTTAGGGCCTGGTCTGCCCTGTCATGTCATTTAATCTTTAGTTTGGATTTCCTCGCACTGGGATAAGGCTTGTATTCTTCCAATTGTGTTCCTTCACACAAACCCGTAGGCACAATGTGGAGTGCCGGGTTTGGTAAGTGCAGATTATTTGACGCTAAGGATAGCAGGTAGTACCATCTACTGTTATACAGTAGCCTAATCTGCTAAACAATATTTACAAAAGAGAATGAACAACAATGCCCCCAAAATATACAGATATATTAGATTAATATTCCTAGCCAGTCATATTGTAACATATAAGGTGGTCAAATTAAAAGCCAAAGAAGATGTTGCCTTAAGAGGGTGGTCATCTTCACTACACACTAGCTAGGAAAAAACAGCTTTATGTGGTGTGGATAACAGTTTCCTTCCTCAATGAAAACAACAAGCTGGCTACAAAACATAGAACACCATAAAGGAGAAATCAATAAAACAATGAACTATTAAATGTAAGAATGTTGTGAATTCCTTGGACAGTTAGAGTAACTAACAATGATAACCTGAAAGAGGCTAATGAAACTAACATTATATACAACAATAAGAAAGAGACAAACAATGTTCTTTGGTTATGTGATGAGAAGAGAGGCATTGGAGAACATCGTCACATCTAGAAAGATCAGCGGAAAAAGAGGCAGAGGCAGACCAAGAGAAAGTATGCTGGATGGACTGAGATGGTGGCATGGAGGAATATTATCAACAGAGTTGATCCAGAGCACTAAAGACCGAGATCTGTAGAAAGACATGCACGCAAATTACCCACCAGTTGAGAACCACTGTTATAGACACTGAGCTCATATATTCTTAACCAAATGGTGGTCACTGAATGTCAGCATCACAACGTCCACCTTTTCATCCAAAGATGTTCTGGTACCCACTTTATGAGGCTGGTTTAACCCAGCAGCCAATGGTAACAAACTATTTCTATTGAAAAGGGCAGATCATTTGACAATAGCCTTCAAAATATAACCACTTGACCTTGACCATCAGGCCGTGACCATCAAGATATAGTTATAAGAACATAACCATTAGATCATAACCCTAAAGACATAACCAAAAAGACTTGACAATCAGACCATGATTTGGCCATCAAGACATAAGCAGAAGGATATTACCATCAGGATATAATAATCAGGACAAGTGCATGTGTGACTATGCTATGCAGCTGCTACAATAAACTACTGGACTCACTACAAATGATCTTCATGGCAGAGACGGCACAGGATGATGATTATTATTATATGTGATATCAATTATGCAGTCTAGGTTATTCCAGACAGAAAAACTCAATAAATAAATAAAGCACAAAAAATCATACATAATACAACTATTAACTTATTACATAAACATGTACAGAGAAAAAAACAAAAAACAACCATTTCAAACTACATTACAGAAACAGAACAAATTAATCTCAGACACACAAAAACTACATGTCTTACGAGGTTTTCCTTCAGCCATTTCAATAGCAGTTATGCCCAATGACCACAGGTCACTCTGTGATGAAAAAGCATCAGATATATTAGATTATTATTCCGAGACAGCCACTATGTAATATAAGTTAACTGCATATCCTTTACAGAACGTAGTAGTCATCCCCATCATTTATTTGGCTGTTTGTGATTCCTTGAAAAATTTACATCCAGTAGTTTGCCATTGCTGTCCGAAAGACCGGCACTCATACAACTGTATGAAAGCTAGCACAGGGTGGTCTGCTTCCAAATCGGCTGCAGCTGCGTTTCCAACGTGGTAATGTAACATAAAGGTGGTCAATTTAAAAGAATATCCAAAGAAAGTGTTGCCTTAATATGGTGGAATTCTTCACTGCACTCATGCTAGACGAAAGTTTTTTGTGTGATGGTGATTCCAATTCCCTTCCTCACTACCTGATCCTCTCCACACTAACAGTAAAACTAGGTGCCTATTTTATGACTCAGCTCAATCAGGTGCTATGTCCACAACCAATCTAGGCTACAACAATGGATCCCCAACACTCTCTGCCTCCCGCCTGCGTTGTACACACGGCCAGGCTGCTGTTCATGCATCTCTTGATATTACTGTCCCTCTTGTATTATGACTCAGTGCACAAACACTAGTTTGCCATCAGGTACTCAACCTACCAAGCAGTCCTCACACAGCTATCAAATGCAAACTCTAGGGTATAACTGTTCAGTCCAAAACTGGGTCAAATCAGACCCATGATTTGGAGACATGTCTCAGAGAAATAACTGGAAAAACTGAGAAAATTATACCGAATTATATACTTCAACTATTCACACTAACACTACATGCAACAGTTAGATGACATAATAATTTTTTTTTCAATAAAACGAGGATGAAAGAGTAAAGACAAAAGAAGGTATAAGTGAAAAGACAGAAGAGGATAAAAGAGAAAAGGCAAAGTTGGGTAAATGTCAAAAGACAAAAAGGGGTGTAAGAGAACAGACAAAATATAAAAATGGAAGAGACTAAACAAAAATGACAAAAGAGATCAGAAAAAAAGGGTACAACAAAAGAAGATGGAGTCAAAACTTATGTCCTTTACCCCAATATTAGATTAATATGTAATCACCGATACACAAGATATAACACGAAGAAACCCATTATGAACTGAAATTTAAAAGATAATTACCCGCTTGTCATAAGTTGCATCAGGATTTTCATCACAGGCTATTACTTCAGGGGCCATCCTAAAACAACACCTTTGTAATTAATTCCCACATCAACAACAGTCAAACCACAATCTACAGATATATATAATCTTATGACACACTCTTTAAGCATAGAAATCATAAACAAAAGGTTGCACAATGTGCCGCTTGGCATATGTCACAGCATCTCATCAGTAAGATATAATATGAGGTGAACAAATGAAATATTTTCTGTCTTAAATTCCTTGATTTGTTTGAATGTGGAGCATCTGTTATCCCTACAGTAATTGCAGATTCACTACCAAGCCTTTATGTTTGCACAA
Source organism: Cepaea nemoralis (assembly GCA_014155875.1). Classification (NCBI taxonomy): domain Eukaryota; kingdom Metazoa; phylum Mollusca; class Gastropoda; order Stylommatophora; family Helicidae; genus Cepaea; species Cepaea nemoralis. The sequence goes on along the minus strand of JACEFZ010027807.1, from coordinate 172,617 downwards.
CAAGGGTTTTAAATACACAAAGGTGGAGGTTTAATCATAATTTGAGTATTTGCTTGCTTGTCAAATATAATATGCAAAAGCAATTTTTTTTTTTTTGGTCCACATGGCCATAATTTGACAGGCACTGAGCAATAGATAAGGTTGGGCTTTTATGACCTGTAATGTGACTGAACAGTGTTTCCAGGAAGTTCTATCGTGTGATCATCAACAGCAGTATCAACTTTTGTTCTGACACCCTTCCAGGCTATAACACAAGGCTGTCAAGAATCTTTGCTTGCTGTCATCTTTCTCTTTTCACAAATCTTTCCAATTGTCGCAATGTTCTAATTTTCCTCTTCACATAAAGTGGACAAAACATATTGACTGCCTCTTTCTGATATATCTGATAAGTTGTCTTTGTGACTAAGCCTCTTTCAAAGCAGTGTGACTAAGCCTCTTTCAAAACAGTGTGACTAAGCTTCTTTCAAAGCAGTGTGACTAAGCCTCTTTCAAAACAGTGTGACTTAGCCTCTTTCAAAGCAGTGTGACTAAGCCTCTTTCAAAACAGTGTGACTAAGCCTCTTTCAAAGCAGTGTGACTAAGCCTCTTTCAAAACAGTGTGACTAAGCTTCTTTCAAAGCAGTGTGACTAAGCCTCTTTCAAAACAGTGTGACTTAGCCTCTTTCAAAGCAGTGTGACTAAGCCTCTTTCAAAACAGTGTGACTTAGCCTCTTTCAAAACAGTGTGACTAAGCCTCTTTCAAAACAGTGTGACTTAGCCTCTTTCAAAGCAGTGTGACTAAGCCTCTTTCAAAACAGTGTGACTTAGCCTCTTTCAAAGCAGTGTGACTAAGCCTCTTTCAAAACAGTGTGACTTAGCCTCTTTCAAAGCAGTGTGACTAAGCCTCTTTCAAAACAGTGTGACTTAGCCTCTTTCAAAGCAGTGTGACTAAGCCTCTTTCAAAACAGTGTGACTTAGCCTCTTTCAAAACAGTGTGACTTAGCCTCTTTCAAAGCAGTGTGACTAAGCCTCTTTCAAAGCAGTGTGACTAAGCTTCTTTCAAAACAGTGTGACTAAGCCTCTTTCAAAGCAGTGTGACTAAGCCTCTTTCACAACAGTCAGATTATTCATTTGGCTGTCCAAGGTATTTTCAGCATTCTTTTGCAGAATCACATTTCTGAGGCCTTGGGAGATATTTTGTTATTACTTGTTTCTCTCAGATTCATAGCCATGTAGAAAAACTATTTAGTCTATCACACAAGCATCCTTTTTTACACCTCCAATGACAAAGATTTATTGCATAAGATGTGCTTCATTTTATAAAATAGATTTTGCTTGTCCTATTCTGCTCTTTGCATCTGGGATACATCTTCCATCTAAGCCCCTCTACCCTCTCTATAACCTACAGCATGCGCAGACTTACCAATATGGAGTTCCAATGAAAGTATTTCTCCTGCCAATGGTTTTGTCAAGCTGGGCACTGACTCCAAAATCAACTGTTAAATGAAATTTAAAAATTCAAATTGGTCACAAGTTTCACAGAAATTACCATCAATATTGACAAGGTGTTTGAGAATCTATATTGACAAGGTGTTTGAGAATCTATATTGACAAGGTGTTTGAGAATCTATATTGACAAGGTGTTTGAGAATCTATATTGACAAAGTGTTTGAGAATCTATATTGACAAGGTGTTTGAGAACCAGGGTTGGTAATTGCGAACTTTAACATGTTTGCTTGCATCATGTTATATTTCATTTCTATAGATATGATCAGTAGGTGCATTAGTGTAATCATGCATAGGGGCTGAGTGATCTCGATGTATGGTATCCGCCTCGAGTACTGGATTTTTCACGTGGACTTCTAGTAACAAAATTTCCCCTGGTCTCTTGGTAGTGAGATCAGACACCTGTGTGTATTGTTGCGCATGTACAAAATCCCTTGGCAGTTGGAAATCGAAAAAGAGTAGCCTAAAAATCTACCCAAAGTATTTCAGTATCCTTGCCGGTGCTACGGAGTCTGTGCACTTAGCTGAGATTCTCCAGACTCAGGTTTGAGCTAGGAGTAGAACGAAGCACTTATGGGTTACACCCGTATGCCGTGATGTTGATCCGTCGACTAAAGTATTAGTGTAATCGCTAGGAGGTTAGCCTGATTACGTCATGATGAGTATCAGATGCATGCATTCATCATTCGCTATGTGAGGGAAGACCTAATCCTTCGTTGCTCAGGCCTAGAAAATGTGATGCTCCTAGCTTATTGCAAGATTCTGCTATAGGACTTCCTGTAAGTATGATGGGGCTGTACATGGGATAGCACTGGGACAAGTAGCCTCAGATGTTTTGATGTTAATATTTTGTACAATCACCACCCTTGTGAAAACAATGTGGCAAATCACAAGGCTAGACCCAGCAGGGTAACAGAATCACAGTGATGTGGAATCAGAGAAGATGCATGTTTCTTTCTTTTTTTTTTTAATTGTGTGGTGTCCAGTATAAGAGAAAGGTCATGGATCTAATGTAGTTGCTTTGTATACACAATGATTTATCTATATCATAAAAACCTGTTCAGTCACAATGAGCCATCTATATTACACACTGTTCAGTCACAATGAGCCATCTATATTACAAACTGTCCAGACACAACAAGACATTTATATTACAAATTGTTCAGACACAACGAGCCATCTATATTGCAAACTGTCCAGACACAATGAGCCATCTATATTACAAACTGTCCAGACACAATGAGCCATTTATATTACAAACTGTCCAGACACAATGAGCCATCTATATTACAAACTGTCCAGACACAATGAGCCATCTATATTACAAACTGTCCAGACACAATGAGACATCTATATTACACACTGTCCAGACACAATGAGCCATCTATATTACACACTGTCCAGACACAATGAGCCATCTATATTACAAACTGTCCAGACACAATGAGCCATCTATATTACAAACTGTCCAGACACAATGAGACATCTATATTACAAACTGTCCAGACACAATGAGACATCTATATTACACACTGTCAAGACACAATGAGCCATCTATATTACAAACTGTCCAGACACAATGAGCCATCTATATTACAAACTGTCCAGACACAATGAGACATCTATATTACACAATGTCCAGACACAATGAGACATCTATATTACAAACTGTCCAGACACTATGAGCCATCTATATTACAAACTGCCCAGACAAGAAAATGCCCATAATTAGAGAACCATATATATAACAAATTCCTTGACTCTAATATTTTATGTAACACTTACATAAACTTTATGACTGCTTAATATTATTATGAGTGTTATCCTCCCCCTTCCCCTCCCCCGATTGTCTGCCTGTACAGCAAATACAATTAAACACATACTCTCATAACATACGCCATCTATTATGCTGCCTTGTCATTTGTGATTACAGAGGAACAGGGTTAATGCAAGAGGATCAACTTCATTGCATCAGGTTTCTCTCACATGACTCAGCCTCTCTCAATAAAATGGCTACCTGCCTGCTGAATGCATCACACAGAGCACAAACTCGGTAGTTCCAGAGACGGCCCACTGGAGTCTATGAAAAACATAGTGCTTGTGAACAAATCACAGTCCAAAATCGAACCCTCAACCTTCAAAACACAAGGCATGAGGTTTGATTACTTCAACACAGAGAGCTCCATGTGATGACATAAACATATAACGTGAAGAGAGAACACAGCCCTTACCTAATTTAACTTCAGCGTTGTCTGTGAGCAAGACATTCTGTCCCTTGATGTCTCTGTGAATCACTCGGTTGGCATGGAGATGGGCCAAACCCTGGCAGAAAACACACATGTCAATCAGCAATGTAAAAATATATTAATAAGTGAAACATTTTGACAGACACACACTAGACAAAGAGTGGCATGGCAGAGTGGTTGTTACTCTCACCTGCCAAGTCAGTGGTCCGAGATCAATTCCCAACAAAGGTCGGACTTCCCCGGACAAGTATGATACTGGGGGTCAATACACCCTCATAAAACTGAGCAGTAGAACATTTTCAGAATGTTCCAGTAATTCTTTGGGAAGGATAGGTGGTGAGGGAGTGAACTGGCTGCCCCTCTTCATTGTGCCATGGCTTAGACTATGTGAAAGCCCAATACTCCCCACCTCAATGGCACAACATCCGCCATGGAACTGGCGTCAACTTTAAAGATAGCAAAGCTAGCCACAAGTGAAGGGGCATAATTAAAATGGTCAATGTAGAAGTGAGCTGCATTCTGGTATTCTCTCACCACCCCCTTTTTTCTGTGTGTGTGTGTGTGCACGTGCACATGTAGTTTGTGCATGGTGTGGGTAAGAGAGAAAACAGAGAGAGAGAGAGAGAGAGAGAGAGAGAGAGAGAGAGAGAGAGAGAGAGAGAGAGAGAGAGAGAGAGAGAGAGAGAGAGAAACAAGCAGACAGGCAGAGATAGAGATAAACAGGCAGGCAGAATGAGAGAGATGGAGAGTAACATATAAAGTTGTCAAGACAAAATAGACTGCCATTGAAGGGAGGTAAACAGATTGGTCATTCAGCTGGCATGTTGGTGATCTAAACAGTCAGATGTAATGTTACAAAATAACTAGTGAGGCTTGAACCTAATATCATCCAAAACTGCAGATTAAAAAAAAGATTATTTTTAAAAAATTATATAATGTAGTCTCATGTCAGATACTGCCTTTAGGGTGATTCACAGATAGCTGTGCAAGATAAGTAAAAATAATATGAAAGTGAAATTAATACTTTCCTGTAGTGTCTTTTGTGTATTTGTTAGTCTATTTTTGTTTGTATATTCTGTGCTGATGAAGGCTTTGGCTGCAACGTCCATTTTGTTTCTTGTAGTCGTGCTTTAGTAAAGCTCACAATCTACTTCTCGTTTTTTGGTGATTCATTCATTGCCTTTAGGGTGGGAAGTTTTATGGCTTCACATATTCTAAGCCATAGCATGCAGAGTTTGGGTGGTGTGTACAATTCTCAATGCTGCTTTGACACAAACTTTATCAACAATAGAACAGATTACTGCCTATCAGAGATCATGACATTTTCACCCTGATTGGGGGAGTTAAGTTGGATGTGAATCAACAGCAGATTGGATGAGTTGAATGGATTTGAACTAACAACAGGCAGAAGGAGGTAAATGAATGTGAATCAACAAAGGATTGATCAGCTTAATGGATGTGAATCAACAGACTGAAGGAAATTAATTAATTTGAATACACAAAAGTTATGAGGAGCTTAATGGATGTGAATCAACATCAGACTGATCAGCATAATGGATGTGAATCAACATCAAATTTAACAACTTAATGGACATCAGATTTACCAGCTTAATGAATGTGAGTCAACAACAGACTTGAAGGAGCTTAATGAATGTGAATCAGCAGCAGATTAGATGACCTTAATCAAATTTAATCAACATAGACTGGAAGAGCGCAATAGCTGTGAATCACCTGGAGTAAGAATCGGAATAACCAAAAATAAGAACAACATAACCAATGCCAAATAGTAGCAGGAAATTAACACAATACTAGCACCTTTAGCCACTTTACAATGATGGAGTTAGCCACTTTACAATGATGGAAGTTGTTCAGATGGAGATCGGAGCAACTCTGGACTTGTGTGGTAATGCAATGAGAATAAATCAATGATAACTGACAGCTGATAACATTTTTTTAGCTGAAATAGCTGCACAGTGTTTAAACAACTTAATTCTGGGAATATATTTCAATTTCAAATGTAACCAATAATCAAGCACAAGAGATTGATATTAACAGGCCTGTTTAATGAATAAATTTAAAATAATGGAAAAAAAAACACTGCTATATTAATATTTGTTATGCTATGAAGAATGACAGGAAGGTAACAACAAAGAACAAATACTATGCGAATGAAGCCAACACTGCAAATAAATAAATTACAACAAAAAGGAAAACAGAATTGTCAATAATTAACTTATATCAATATGATTAAGATAACCACAATCTCATGGCAGATACTGCTGTATGTATTAAGAACATTATATTTACTAGATTTTGACTATATAAGGTGTGGTAACCAGTTTTTATCATCATCCTGAAAACAAAATCTGTGTGACTGATCCCTACATTTCGTTGTAGGACATCTCATCTACTCAGGCGCATGGTTTGGCTTGGGTTGAAAAAGCCCACCACTCAATGCACACTCCATAACACCAAACAGCATCATGGCTTCAGCTTCCTCCCATATATCACACGAGGACGGTATCAACATCGTCCAGCAATTCTGCACAACTGATGAGGATTCAGATGTGTGAATATCTAAAACATGCATGCTATAAATATGTTTCTTTGGGGTAAATGATAAAGATAGCTGTACGGCAGATATTTTGTAGTTTATTTGGTTGTTTTTTTTGGCATTCATTCACTTTTAACTCAAGCGTACTCCATACATGTGCTACTACTTATAGTGCACTGGATGACTTTTACATGTGGATTAGCTTTCTCTATTACTGATTCCCTCACCATCAGACCACTAACAAACTGGTAAAGATATACTATTGAAGTGAACAAAGTACCTACTTGTACCTAGAAAAGCAAGCACAATGATTTCTTATACTGGTAGAAAACAACGCTAAGCAACTCTTACCCGTAAAATCTCCCTGCAGACGTAAGCAATCCACTCTTCTTTGAGAAAATTGCCTTTTGTTGCTGTACAGGAAGTTCAAAATACATAAATAACACAGGACATTCACAAATTTCATAGAAAACGTCAAAGCTAATAACACAATCATAGTAGACTGTATTTAGTACTGAATAAACTCAATGCAAAAGAATCATAAATGTGTCAGTCAGGTTACTGAAAGATCAAGAAAAATATTGGCAGCTGCCATCAAAACAAACATACCCCAGTTAACACAACTGGCTTGAGATTGAAAACCTACACCTTGACACTATGTTTAACATCAACTGTTGACTAGAAATAGGGAACTAGCAGAGCACTTATTATAATTCTCCAGCTTCCCAAGGCTCTTTGCTGCAAAGCTGGATCTGTTGTTGTTATCTTTTTATCCCTAATGATGCCGCTCTAATCCACGATGATCTGGTTAGTGCTGAATTTAGGGCATTGCTCATAAAACCCAACACCCCACATTGTGCCACCGGCTTTGGCCGGAGGAGTGCAACTGCGAGGGTACAAGCCTATTCCTGGAGTGAAGAAATGCAACCTAAAGAATAAATGTCATGGAAGGGCAGACCAGGTCCTAAGTCTTGGTCAGCAACTAGTCTAGGATTGAAGCTCCAACAGGTGGACAGTTGAGTATTGCTTTGCTGATCTGACAGCTTCTGCAGCTTGTGTTGTTTCAGACATACTGGTGTTATCTTTCCACTGGAGTACACTAGGCAGAAGTAGAGAGAGAGAGAGAGAGAGAGAGAGAGAGAGAGAGAGAGAGAGAGAGAGATAGAGAGAGAGAGAGAGAGAGAGAGAGAGGGGGAGAGGGAGAGGGAGAGAAAGAGAGAGAGAGAGAGAGAGAGAGAGAGAGAGAGAGAGAGAGAGAGAGAGAGAGAGAGAGAGAGAGAGAGAGAGAGAGAGAGAGAGAGAGAGAGAGAGATCATGCTGCATGGGCAACACGAGGTCTCTAAATTCAACCCAGGCTTTGTGCTGTCGAGGGGTACAACTCCATTTTACAAACTTATCATTTGTCAAGACAGTCAGGTACTAGTCAGTCAGTCTTCTGAAGGTTTGATAAATCTAAGTCCAGCATTAGTTGTCATAACGGTGTTCATACTAGGCTGCATCTGATCAATAATACTTTGCAGACAATCATATTTGTCCAGACAATTGTGATAATTCTCCTGAGGCAGTCAATGTAGATAGAACCAGGGTTGCACAGTTGTTAGTGCACTCACCAATCAAGAGTGGTTCTAGTGTGATCAGCAATGAGGCTGTGTATATTTTATTCCAACATGTCTGGTTCCAAGGTGGACCCAGCCTCATTATATCAGTACAAAAGATGCCCCTGGGAAAGTAAATCTGGTTACCTAAACAATGGCCATATAACTAACCTCTGGTGTGCCATTTAGTCCAGTAAACACAAATCCTAACAGCATACCTCCAAAATGCATGAACTTTCTCTCTGTCTGTCTCTCTCTCCCAAACACCACACAATGTAGACTAACTAGCTATTCTTCAGGTATAACAATCAGTGTGTCATGTGTGCTGCTTATATTCAGTGAGCCAACTGAAGATATCTGACAAATGTGTTAGCTGTTTACAAGCTAGTGTATGTGTCTATATGGCTTCTTTGACAGTACTACACTTGTGATCCCATTGTCATGACTATTTCCCCCCATTGGGGCATCAGCTGTTGTGACCTTCTGAGAGTGAAAGTGTTAACATGTGTATGAATAGGTTCTCCCAGCATGAACAGACAATGACAAGTCAGAACATGAGATAGTTTATAGAATCAGCAAACAGAAAATATCCATGCAGATCCTTAAAATATACCAGAGCAAATCAGCTCAGTAGCTCCACGTATCCAATATACGCCTGCAGAAATAATCACAAATACCGACAATACTACAATTTCATGCATACAAATCTATATTTTATTAACAGTTATAATTACAGCTACCTCTTGTATCGATTCAGCTTTTCTGATATACAGAAACACATATTCTGTCTCAAAGTTATGATTAATGCAAGGCATAATTCTGAGAACGTCTGAACCAGTTGATGGTCAGCAAGAACTTGATTATGAAATACTATGCCTTTAATCAGAACTGCTAGATTTAAATTCCCAATGCCTGTTACATTATGAAACAAAAATGATTTATTCATATAAGTATTCAAGTTAGCTGTCTTCCTTCCTTATTCCTGTAGGCCTCTTTCACGGTCCCTAGTTATTTCTCTCTCAGATGGCCCAGGAGACAGAGAGATAGACACAAAGAGTCACAGGCACACTAAGAGTGACAGAGGCATAGAAAGACATGCATATAAAGGCAATGACAGATTGGCATACATACAGAGACAAAGACAGACACAAACATAGTGAGAAAGAGAACGGGTCAACAGTGACAGATAGAAATACATACACCAAGTACTTCACTCACACTCTCTCACACACACACACACACACACACACACACACACACACACACACACACACACACACACACACACACACACACACACACACACACACACACACACACACACACACACACACACACACACACACACACACACACACACACACACACACACACACACCACACACACACACACACACACACACACACACACACACCACACACACACACACACACACACACACACACACACACACACACACACACACACACACACACACACACACACACACACACACACACACACACACACACACACACACACACACACACACACACACACACACACACACACACACACACACACACACACACACCACACACACACACACACACCACACACACACACACACACACACACACACACACACACACACACACACACACACACACACACACACACACACACACACACACACACACACACACACACACACACACACACACACACACACACACACACACACACACACACACACACACACACACACACACACACACACACACACACACACACACACACACACACACACACACACACACACACACACACACACACACACACACACACACACACACACACACACACACACACACACCACACACACACACACACACACACACACACACACACACACACACACACACACACACACACACACACACACACACACACACACACACACACACACACACACACACACACACACACACACACACACACACACACACACACACACACACACACACACACACACACACACACACACACACACACACACACACACACACACACACACACACACACACACACACACACACACACACACACACACACACACACACACACACACACACACACACACACACACACACACACACACACACACACACACACACACACACACACACACACACACACACACACACACACACACACACACACACACACACACACACACACACACACACACACACACACACACACACACACACACACACACACACACACACACACACACACACACACACACACACACACACACACACACACACACACACACACACACACACACACACACACACACACACACACACACCACACACACACACACACACACACACACACAGACACACACACACACACACACACACACACACACACACACCACACACACACACACACACACACACACACACACCCCCCCCCCCCCCCCCCCCCCCAAAAAAAAAAAATCTCAGCTCAGACACACACACAATAGCACAATTCACTCTCATGCAAATATGCAAATACACATAAATGCACATTTCAGTAACACACACATACACATACATTGACACATTTATCTTTCCCCTCCCCACCCTCACATGTGCACACACCCACTCATGCACCCACAGACACAATGTGCAACATGTCGCTCTCACACACAGAATAATGCAACAACATCAGCAAGCAGTTCAGAAATGGTTAGTCACATGTACCATGTTAGTGATCAACACAAGAATCCAACAAGGTTTCTGTAAATCATTGTAACAAACAAACTAAGAACTGGATCTTCGTGCTTTCTGTGCCTGTCCTTAGACTGAGTTACACTACTTTCTGTTTAAAACAACGATTCTATTTATTATTTCCAAGTGCTATAAAAGCTTCTCTAGCCTTCTAGTCTTTTTCCTGATATCCGGATTTACCGAGTTACTACAATATTAAATACATTAAAGACATAACATATTACAGCATGAGAACACCATTCACTGCTACTGATTAGCACTCATGTAAAGGACACAAGTAGAGACCAAAGGACAAACTAAACAATGCAACAACTGACAATTAATGGAATCAAACTTGCTTCTGCCAAATGATGACAGAATCTTATTGTCTCTATGGCCATTCATTAAAGTACACCTGTTACTTCACGGTCAACATTTGGAGGTTGCAGATTAAAGTCCTCGTGTATCTATAGTTTTTCATTTTTATAGTTTTAGTACATCCTGTGACTTTTACGTCTTCTTTTTTTTTTAAACGTTTACAAGAAAGTATTTTATTTTAAAAAGTACAGGAACCTGTTCCACACTTCGAGTCATACTGGGTATATGGTGCTAACACATATTTCTATACACCAGTCAGCACTGAACAGGTCATGTGGTCAATATCACGCCGCCGGCCTTGACATCCCAGGGCACTTTCTGATGCCCAATCTAGGTCAGGTCAGAATGGAAGCCCAGGACAATTGTTTTGTTTTTTTAAATGTGCCTTGCTGGGGATTTGAACACATGACCTCCAGGCTGTCAGACAAGACTGAGCTGCTCCCACAACCGTAATACATCTATGGATGACAATCAGTATTTATGAACTTATTTCTCATGCTATTTCAATGATCTCAGGAGTTCCACAGCAACTGACGTCTATGTATTATATTTAATTACAGTTAGACTAAGGACAATCACTGAGATCATCTCTGAATGCTGAAGTTTACAATAGTTTTGGACTCAGAAAATATGAAATAATAGTCTTTGGCTACAGCAACTTGTATAGATTATTTTCTTAACAAAGAAATTATTACACTTCATCTTGGTATAAAGGGTAGCAAAGAATATAATATAATTTAGAAAATTATCAACGATTATGTATATATTAAGAAACAAGCGAAGATCACAGTCTCATCAAGATTATCACAGATTATTAAGAAAAATATAAACTATTATATTTTTTTTTTAAATTAAATATCAAAGATTAACATATGCCTAAGAGAAAATATCAAAGATTAACATAAAGATTAACATATGGCTGAGAGAAAATATCAAAGATTAACTTATGGATAAGAGAAAATATCAAAGAGTAACTTATAGCTAAGAGAAAATATCAAAAAGTAACATATGGCTGAAAGAAAATATTAAGAATTAACATATGGCTAAGAGAAAATATCAAATATTAACTTATGGCTAAGAAAAAATATCAAAAAGTAACATATGGCTGAAAGAAAATATCAAAGATTAACATATAGCTAAGAGAAAATATCAAAGATTAACTTATGGCTAAGAGAAAATATCAAAAAGTAACATATGGCTGAAAGAAAATATAAAAGAGTAACATATGGCTGAGAGAAAATATCAAAGATTAACTTATGGCCAAGAGAAAATATCAAAGAGTAACATATGGCTGAAAGAAAATATCAAAAATTAACATATAGGCTAAGAGAAAATATCAAAGAGTAACATATGGCTGAAAGAAAATATCAAAGAGTAACATATGGCTGAGAGAAAATATCAAAGATTATCTTATGGCTAAGAGAAAATATCAAAGAGTAACATATGGCTGAGAGAAAATATCAAAGCATAACATACGGCTAAAAGAAAACATCCAAAATTAACATACGGCTAAAAGAAAACATAAAAGATTAACAAATGGCTAAGAGAAAACATCAAAGATTACTCTCACACTAAGAGAAAACACCAAAGACAGCTGGTGAAAACAACAAAGAACATTATCTCTGAAACACATAATAAATCTTCTGACTAAGAAAACATACCAAAGATTGTTATCTAAGAGAATAATAACAAAGAAAATTCTCTAGTTGAAATATCACATCCTAAGAAATCACCCAATACTGGTAATGCTGTGACCAACGTTTCAATAGACAACTTACATATATACACTCAATGTTGTTTCAACAGACAACTTACATATATACACTCAATGTTCACAAGACACATGAGACCCTACAGAAGAAGACCATCTATGGCTGTAAAGTGTTAAGTGCTTAATGCATACTAAGCCGTAGATTTATGATGGGGTTGTGGTGACCGACTCTCATTCCTGAGGCTGAGGTGACCAGCTCCCATTCTCACAATATTCTCCTCTCCTAATACAATACTAAGCAAATTTCTTCTTCTTCGTCCTCTTCTTCTTCTTCCTTCTTCTGCCTTTAATCCCCCAAAGGTGCATAGGCACTTAGCCATCTATCTCACATCAAATCCTCTTATCTCTTGCTGTCCCATGCAGTTCTTCTATTTTCTCCCATATCATTCATCTCTGTCCCTAGCTCACCTCCATAATCTGAAGGCTGATATGGTAGCTAGATCAGGACACAAAGAAAGCTACATAGAACCGGCAGCAGCTATACAACAAATGAGTTCTACTGTGCAACCTCTGCATAGAATGTGAGGATCAAATTCCATCTACAATTGTGTTGCACTAGAGATATTGATATTGTGTGCTTCGCAATGGGGATGTCACATGGGGTGCTCAATGGGTACATTTAGTGGTGATGAATGTACAGTAGGTGCTTATCCTCTACTAAAATATGCAGAGAGAGTGAAAGAGAGGACAGACAGGTGGAACAGAAAGAGAGGAAATAGAAGAGACACAGAAGGTGAGAGAGAAAGAGGGGGGAAAGAGAATAGAATGGCAAGAGAGAGGGTGAAAGAGAGGACAGACAGGTGAGAGAGAAAGAAGAAAGAGAGGGGAAAGGAGAGAATGGCAAAAAGGACAGGGAGGGTGAATGAGAGAACAGACAGGTGAGAGAGAGAGAGAGAGAGAGAGAGAGAGAGAGAGAGAGGGAGAGAGAGGGAGAGAGAGAGAGAGAGAGAGAGAGAGAGAGAGAGAGAGAGAGAGAGAGAGAGAGAGAGAGAGAGAGAGAGAGAGAGAGAGAGAGGATAGACAGGTGAGAGAAAGAGAGGAAAGAGAGAGAGAGAGGGGCGTTGGTGGTGAGAAAGAAAGAGGAATGAGGGGAAAGAGGAAGGAATGGCAAAATAGAGAGAGCAAAATAACTGATATCACTGACAGATGAGACTATATAAATCAAAGGTGATATGCCCCAATGAGGATGATTATGTGCTTTCAGTATGTCTGTCAATCTTTACAGGATTCTACCACAACCAAGCAAAAGGACAGATGCAAAGCTGGAACTGACAGCACATTCACTTGAGACCCTATTTTGTGCTGTGGCCTCTTTTAAAACATTAAAATTACTCGTTTTAATTTTTACACTCTACTGTACAATTGTGTGTCTTTGAGAGACTTTCTTGCTGATGTACCAACTGCCCAGTATTCATAGCCATATGTTAAAACTATTGGGTTTAACAAGTCAAAATTATTTTCTCTACCTAATAATGACAAGAACTTATTGTATATAATCTTGTTACTGTAAGATTCAGTTTGTGTAGTCTGTCATATATGACAAATGCTTCACCTAATGTTATTCATGCACCAATTTCTCGACTTGTCCTGAACTAGTACTGCTGGTTTTAATGTACATTTGGGCAGAATACATTTATTTGATATCATTATAACAGCAATCTTTCTGCTTCTGAAACTTAGACCCATCTTTGTGTTTTCTGCCACCACAGATGTTTGTCAATCATTCCAGTGTGTGAATCTATTATTGTTGTCAAGCCTATATCATTGAGATTTCATACATTGCAAATATTCTGTCCAAGTGCAATCTCCTGCATATTTTGTATGGATCCCATTATGTACTCACTGCAAAAGGAAGCAAGTCAGGTGATAATACACATCCTTGTCTGACATTCCTGGTTAGCCCCAATCATCATAAAGCAGGCCCTTTGAAGAGCACTGCTTCCATCATGCCTGATCCCTTGAAGCCAGTCTGCCTTTTCCGTTTAATATGCCCAAGGTAATTTTTTTTCATTTTCCACGACGTGGTGCTATTTATAAGCCAGTGGTCTAGATGTTCAGATCTGGTAGAATGTCAGAGTTTTTCTTCTTCTTGATTCACAATATTCTAATAATGTCTGTAACACGTAAGATTAACAGCCTGGACGATCTTTCATTATTTTGAAATGGTACATGGTTCACATATGTAGATTGCCATGGAACAGATGCATGTTCTCAAGATATTTAATTGTATTTCCTTGCTGATGTTGTGCTACAGGTTCTTAATGCTGTTTAACCTCCGCTCTGATCTTGTCAATCTCCTTCTGGCCTCTTTGGAACAGTCCACATTATTATAATCAACAAGACACCCTAAGTAATATGCTGAAATGTACCAAAATGTCAAAATCTTATTGCTGCTGTTTGTTGCCTACCAATATATGTTCAGTATTATTCTCAGATCTTTGCCATCAATGTTTAAACATTCTAGCATTTCTATCCTTTCCTCATGCTACACTATATCAAATGTTTTTGAGCCATAAATTTTAAGTATAGATCTATTTATATTTCTAGATCTCGTAGTAATAATATCTGTCTTTATATTATATATGGCATTGTTTGTGCTCTTATCCGACACCAATCATTATTAAGTTGTATATTTTTTTCATCTACATTTCTCATTATTACTCCCAGTAAAAGCTTTGTCATACATATAAGGTGGAGAAGCAATGAATTAAATAACTGCTGAATGGTAGCATAGTCTACGCAACAAGACTAGGGATGCTGAAACTGTCAAGCAAGTGTGTCACAAGAAACAGAGGACACAGAAGTGGACAGTGCAGATGTGCACACAACTAGCAATTGACAGGAACACACACTGATCTTCTGGGATACTAAGTAGTTGAGAATCTACACATAGTGCAAACAGTATTAATAAACTGGATGTTGAACCCATGTTGCTTATGTTGGAAGGTAGCCATAAACATATCACAGCTACTCGTGAAATGGCATGCAGTAACGTAGATAGAATAAGTTTTAAAACATTGAAAATCAATAACCAAGGAATATAAATTCAAACCACACAAAAACTAAATACAATTAAAATTAGGTTATGATCCAGTTATCAAAACACAAGACTTTCAATTCGTCCATAAAACGGGACAGTTTAACTTGGTATCTAATTATAAAATACTGACATTTCAAGGACGGAAACTACGTTGGTATCTGCTGGGAGAGTTGTGTTAAGGGATGTGACGGAAAGGCCGCTTGTCTAATCAGTTGCCAGATAATGTCCAGGAATATGTTTCATACCACCTCGAAGGGAGATGAATCCTTTGCTGAGCCAGGCCTTCAAACCCGTGCCTTGCGATGCGGTACACTGACATCCTAACTTCACATTTATTCTTCATTATATATAACAAACGTTATAACATAAACTTGAAGAAATATTATCATCCACTAATTTTAGGCACTGCTACTATATCATCATCTTGTGCCATGCCAGATGGCATAGGTGTTCATGTCTCACCATAGATTCTTCGTGTTCTGGATCAATTCTACTGCTGACATTCGCCCCTGCCACTGTCTAAGACAATCCAGCATTATTTCTTTCAGTCTACTTCTCCTGTTGCACCGCTGATCTTTCCATCCATCAGGCTGTTCTCCACTGCCTCTTATCAGTATATATAAAAAAAAACATATAGCTTAGTAGAATGTTATACTTTCAATAACCTCTTGCAGGCAATCATTGTTAGTTACTTTGGCTGTCAAATTTATCTGCAACATTTGTCTCAACATCCCCATTGCCTCCAGGTACTTCCTAATTTGTTCATTCTCATTCCATGATTCACTGCCATATAACAGAACAGGTTTAATATGACATGTCTGTGCTTTCTCACATTCCATGATTTATTGCATAAGATACTCTTTCTCTTATGAAATGCAGCTTTTACTTGGCCTATTCTGTGCTTAATCTCTGTCATACATCTTCCGTCCAAGTTGTGGAGGATGAGCAACTCACAGTTGTGTGGCAAACATAGCTCTGAGGTCCAAGTATCCACAAGCATAAGTGGACTGCAAGTAACCAGAGTAGGGCACTCATTTAATCCTGATCGTTAGACACTGCTGCCAAAGGCAAAGATAACAAACCACCAGGTGAATATGGAAGGTTAGGGGGACACCACCACAATATCTTTCCAAATTGTTATGAATCGAAAATAACAGAAGTCACAGAATACTGCTAACGGCTATCTTAGAACATCATGTGGTAGGGCCTATCAAAAGAAAAGCACACTAAAAAATCCTAACTATTCTGCTAACCATCTCTTTTATTATTATTATTATTATTATTATTATTATTATTATTATTATTATTATTATTTAATATCGTTTTGGCATGTACAATTGTTGGTTTCTTATGAAAAGTTATCTGAGCTGAGGAAATATAGGCCACCTGCCCATGCTATCACCACACAAAGTACAGTAAAGAATTTTTATTTCACCTCCAATAGACAAAAAACCCTTGCTTTATTAAGGAACAGAAAACTGTCCATGAGGTGAGGTGTGAGGTAGGCCTGCCAAACCCTTTTTCCACTCACTCTCCTTACAGTAAATATAACACACAATTAATAAGTTTCAAGCAATAAAATAAAAAGTTAAATATAAAACAGAGCAATAAGATATAAATACAGATATTAATAAAGACAAGTCTAAGAAAAGAGACAGCAGAGAAACAATAAATAATATGAGAATGGGTGACAACACATGTCATGAAAATCAAAAATGACAATACACAGATCATGCAAAGAGTACAACACTAAATGTTAGCATTATGTAATCTTGAATACAGTGTGAGTCATATTCATCTAAGGGTGACCCCTTGGTAACACATTTAGATTTGGCAAAATCAAGCTGTGAGATTTACCTAGGATATGATGATGATATATGTAATTTGGTTATATGTTTGTACGTGTAAAGTATGTACCGGTTTGGTACATATCACGAAGGCTCATTCTTCTGGTAGAAATGGTACAGCATACAAATAGAAATATGGAAAGTGATTGCAGCGTTAGGAAGTTTCTTCATCAGGGCATGGGAAATATGGAAACTGACTTTTTGCAGCAAGAAGTTTTAGGTACAGTTTATTCATCATGGCATGGGAAATATGAAAACTGATTGCAATAGAAAGTTTTTGGAACAGTTTTTTTCATCAAGGCATGGGAAATATGGAAACTGATTGCAAAAAAAAAGTTTTTGGAACAGTCTCTTCATCAAGGTATGGGAAATATGGAAACTGACTGTTTACAGCAAGAAGTTTTAGGAACAGTTTCTTCCATCATGGCATGGGAAATATGGAAAATGACTGCTTCAAACAAGAAGTTTTAGGAACAGTTTCTTCATCTGGACAAGAGAAATATAGAAACTGATTTATAGAAGCAAGACTTAATAGGAAAAGAGCAAGAGAAAGAAGAGAAGATAAATACCCAGACAATTTGGCCACATGGCATAGCTGCAACAAGAACACAGATCTGATCCAAGACTCTGGTGATAGTGTTTGTTAGATATCAAGCTTGGCCGCCCATATATTCTTTATCCATATTTTCTAATAACTGATTAAGATAACAAGAGATAATAGGACAGCTTGGGGATAAGATTCTGAACAGTCTTGCATAACCGCAAGGAATTATTTCAACGTATGAACTGATACATACTGCCAAAGAGATATGTAGAGGCCTTGTCTCTCATGCCAGTTGGTAATGCACGTAATGATCATGATTCATGGTCTGTCTCTCTATGTGTATTCTTTAATTCTGTATCTCAAAGTTTGCTTTTGCCAAACCCATCCATGCAATTGTAACATGATATCAACTATACAGATCTCATTTAGAGTTCACACACATGAGACACACTACCACCAAACACATTCTCAATGCATTACCTTTTCTCCAGGTCTCGGAACCAAAGCCTGGAGCACAAGATATGAGTCAATCATCAATATAATTCACACTTCTGTTTTACCAACAGATCAACATACAGGCACAGTACAACCAAACACACAAGCCTAGCAATTAATCATTAAGAAGATAGATATTTTCATAATAAACTGTCCACTGCATTTTTCATATAACAGACACCTATAAGACATATTTTGTAATTTACTCAAGAATAGAAAAAATTCCAAGGTGGTTTAAACAATGGAACTTTATTTTAATGCTGTAAATCTCAACAAAGTATGTTGGAACCAGAATATTAATGTTTAATTCAGTGAAAACATATACACGTAATTCAGGGGAAATAATGATGCTGACCTCAGGGGAAATAATACATATTTAATTCCGGGGAAATAATACAATTTCAGAATTTATCATGCTACTCTTGTCTTGTCTTTAATCCGCAACTGTTTTGCGCCAGCTCTGGGTGATAAATTGTATGATTGTGAACAACAATATATCAACAGAGAGATTACCTTAAGCCACAGCTAATGCAATTTTTGGGTTTATCGCTCTCTATATATCAGGCTAATGTTGGATTTGGCACAGCTAGCCGTCTTTTAAAATAGAACATTGAATATATTATTCCTTTCAGTTCATATACATGATCTGTATGCCTCCCAAAGAGATGAAAAGGTGCAGGTAATTAATCAGTTATGATTAAACCATGCTTATACAAATATGCTTAGGTAAGTATGTTTAAAGTATTTGGCTAAAATGTGTTTTTACTGCTCAAGTGTAACATACAATTATAGGAAAATAAAGGTTAAACTGTGAAATGTTACTCTGAAATCACATATCTGATGTGCTTTATTTCAAAGGATGTAGCTCAAAGTAACAATAACAAAATATAGAAAATAATACAAGTACAGGGGTACAACATGCAACAATCACAAAGGTTAACCCCCTGAGAGTGGTGCCATCAAGAAAACAGCTGCACAAACTACATGTCTCAAGTGGGTGAGGATAACTATAACACAAGTTATGTGCAAGTAGAAGGTTTAAACCTCACTGACCTTTGACCAGATCTGTCACCGAGCCAGCTCCACAGAACTCCATGACCAGCTGTAAGTGGGGAAGCAACACAATGTGAATTAAAGAATACAAGTAACAGGCACATGTGTTTTCAGGCTCAGTAGCAAGGCATGTTATCTATTTTTAAACCACATATTAAGTGGTCTATGAGGATCAAATCGACTAGACGGCAGGTAAATAATGAGGCAGGTACACTAGCTAAGCGTGGTTATATAAATGACTGACACACATAAAGGTAGGCAGGTGACAAGAAAAGTACACTAGCTTAGTGAACTATATTGATGATAAACAGATAACTGTACAGACAAACAAGTACATAAGCTAAGAATTTTTTCTAGATCACAGACAGATATTTGTGGTGATCCAATGTGTTGTAGTATAGTAAAGCAGAAGACAAGCTCAAATGAGAGCGAAACTCAAGTCTAGTGCTTCCACATTGACGTGGATAGGCCTTAGGTTCATACCAGAATACGATCAACGTTGCCATTAGTGGGTTGTGCTCAATATTTAAATCTCAAATCCCGAAACAACCAAATAAATCAATAAAGCAGAAGTGAAGGATCCGCATACCTTGAGGCATCTTAAGAATATGGTAAGTAAAGCAGTAAAGGACCATTTTAAACGCCATGAAGCATATTAGGTAAACGGTGATAGAGACACATTTGTATAGACCAGACATCAATTTAGAGTGATGTGGTTAGTATCACACCGCCTGCCTTGACTTTCCAAGACATTTCCTGGTAACCTTTGCAGGCTGGGTCAACCTGGGAGCCAAGACCAATTTTTCAAAATCGAATCCACCCGGATCTATTTCCCCGTGTATTCAGGCCTAAAATTGAATCCACCTGGATCTATTTCCCAGTGTATTCAGGCCTAAAATCGAATCCACCCGGATCTATTTCCCCGAGTATTCAGGCCTAAAATCGAATCCACCCAGATCTATTTCCCCATGTATTCAGGCCTAAAATTGAATCCACCCGGATCTATTTCCCAGTGTATTCAGGCCTAAAATAGAATCCACCCGGACCTATTTCCCCATGTATTCAGGCCTAAAATCGAATCCACCCGGATCTATTTCCCCATGTATTCAGGCCTAAAATAGAATCCACCCGGACCTATTTCCCCATGTATTCAGGCCTAAAATTGAATCCACCCGGACCTATTTCCCTGTGTATTCAGGCTTAAAATCGAATCCACCCGGACCTATTTCCCCGTGTATTGAGGCCTAAAATCGAATCCATCCAGATCTATTTTCCCGTGTATTGAGGCCTAAAATCGAATCCACCCGGACCTATTTCCACGTGTATTCAGGCCTAAAATCAAATCCACCCGAACCGATTTCCCTGTGTATTCAGGCCTAAAATTGAATCCACCCGGATCTATTTCCCCGTGTATTCAGGCCTACAAAATTTGATAGCTCTAATCATACCACACACCCATTGCAGGAAACTGTTCTGGTGTAAATTAATATTTATCATGATGCAATCATGGGTAAATTATTAGACAAAGATGGAGGATTACACTTATAAACACATGATAAAGCATGGATAATGAGTAGGAATGACACAGATAGTCAACACTATTTAGAAAATCCCTTGCAGTCACAGAGATGTGGTTTTACAGAAGAATGTTAAACTCTATGTGCGTCCAACATGAGTCACCTAAATGCTATGAAAGCTGCTAAGATATAAAGGAAACTTAAAACAGAAATTAAAAAGCAGCATTCCACTTTCGTAGGTCATATCCTTAAAAGAAAACAACCACGACGTATAGTAACAAGTAATATGAAAGGGTAATGGGGTAAAGGAGTGAATAGAGACCATGGGTCAGAACATAAGTTGATAACAAAGAGCTGAAGACCAGGGGTAGTGGTGAGGCATGTTTGCCCAGTGACTGGCAAGACACTTGATGATCATGAAATGATGACAAATATATGATGGTGGTGGTGGTGCTGGTTGTGGTCATGATGACGAACATGGTTATGGCAGTGGTCGCGGTGGTAGTAGCAATGGTGGTGATGATAACAATGATCTTGATGATGCCAACCATCACTTACCCATAATTGATCATCTTTGCCAGCTGGACCTTTCTTGATGAATGCTCCATAGTAAGTAGCTATATTTCTGTGGTTGGAAAACTGGAAGAAACAAAAGCACACAGATGCAAACAGAATAATATGGTTAAAACAGCTGTAAGCTGGGTTGTTTCAGAATCTGGACAGTTGGGGTGCTGGGAAGGCAGGAAATTTGGGTATCTGCTGATGCAGGAAAGTTGGAATGCTGGGAATGCAAGAAAGTTGGAATGCTAGGAAGGCAGGAAAATTAGGGTTTTGGGAAGGCAGAGGAAATTAATGTGTACACATATTTAAATGTCCTCTAGAAAGTAATTAAATGTTTGAGAAATGCCACCATAGTCTCATTACACTGGAAAAAATTCCTCTTCGAGGAAAACAAATCATAGTGTGGCAAATCCAGCTCTGGAAACTAAGTATCCACTGAAATAAGGGGACAGCTCTGCAGCTAAGCAGAGCTGGGCACTCACTTGTCTAGGCAGTCAAAAATGTATGTCAATTGCGGAATTCGCAAACTACTCATATCGATGTGGAAGTCACAGGGAGATCATCAGATTATTCTCCTGAGAGCAAAGTTATGATTATGTCGAAAATATGTGGAGGAGACAGTGGAGGCACATGATCAGATGACTTGAACACCTGTCTGTCTGAACTATTCAAATGTGTTTCAAACAATAAGGCAGGCAAGTAGTTGATAGGAAACTACGCTGATAATGTCATGAGCGCAGTCGGACAAGGGTTCAATGCCTGCATTCATCGACTACCAACAGAAAAGACTGGACACCTATGCCTTGGTGCATCTAGGCCTACAAAATGTAATGGTCCTATCACATCACAGACCCATAAAAAGGTTCTTGCTGCGGGATACACTGTAATGCAGTAATATGTCTGACAAAAACACTATAGACAGCTAAAGTACAATTTAACAGTTAACATGTTTTAATATGGTTAAAATGAGGGGAAGTCTACAAACATATATTTTAAATAGAAAATAAGATACATTGTCTTGACAGAGCAGGATTCCTTAAGTCTGGCAACAAGCCAATAGACACCTCTTAAGAATAAAAAAAAATAATACTTGCGTCCCTAATATGAGAATACCTTGAATTTCTTGGCTAAAGAAGGAAATTTCCATTTCATTAATTACACTATGATTGAGGATTGTAGTAATGCACCCATGCTTCATCCACAGTAACAATCCTGATCAGTATGTCTACTCTTTGATCTGAGTAGCAAGATATCATCTGCAGCGACAGTCAGAGCACACACTGTGAGCAAGTTCATCATTTTTATCTGTACTGCGCAAAAGACAACAAGCAGTCAGCCAATATAGCAAACCATGCATGCTGGATGATGCGGCCACCACATGACACCTTTATAAACTACCAACTATCATTTTCAGCTCCTTGAAATCAGCTTAGAATTAATTTTTCTGACCTTTGTTTGTATGTCTGGTGCCATAGATTCAACACCTTGAAAATAAAATAGTCTACGACATCTCTCTCTCTCTCTCTCTCTCTCTCTCTCTCTCTCTCTCTCTCTCTCTCTCTCTCTCTCTCTCTCTCTCTCTCTCTCTCTCTCTCTCTCAGTAGTAGATTCTTTAACTGATGAAATGCTAAACACAAAGTAGGTTTGGACCAAACATGGTAAGCAATCAAATGAACAAAATGTTCATGTGTATGAACAATGTATAATAATGTAAATGTCCATTCCCTGAACATTGATATGGCAGAGGATACCGTGAAAAGTCACATTTGACAATATTTTATCCTTCAGCACTGAATCAGTCAATACTTTCCATTCTTTGGAACACATAGTGATTGACACATGTGTTTCCCTACAACATAAGGCATACCCCCCAACTTCTCATGAAGTATCTCGACTACGTTATTTCACTAATATCCAATACTACCCATGTGATTTTTGCTTACTTTTTTGAGCACATTAATTTCCAGTTTGATTTCCTCTTCT
This sequence comes from Cepaea nemoralis, assembly GCA_014155875.1. Taxonomy (NCBI): domain Eukaryota; kingdom Metazoa; phylum Mollusca; class Gastropoda; order Stylommatophora; family Helicidae; genus Cepaea; species Cepaea nemoralis. Next base: position 148,803 of record JACEFZ010027807.1, on the reverse strand, counting down.
TCATCCTGAAATGAAGAAAAATAAAGTATAACCACACAAAGAAACTGGATCTTTTAATAAACAATATAATTTAACCTCTAACATAAAATTCAGGGATGTTTGAACAATTCAAACTTTTTGAACTATTAAAAACATATATTAAAACACTCAACCATAAAGTCAACTTAACTGCAAAATGTCATAAATACACTAGCGTTAAATTGACAAAACCTGAATGTTTTCAACAGACAGGTGTGCATAGACATAGCTGTGCTTGAGCACTTCCTTTTGTTTCCCCACTGGGCATCATGGACAGAGATAATAATCTGGATACTGAAGAGAGGAGTAGCCTTGATCTTCACTATTATGAAGCTTGTCAAGAACAAAGGGATGATGGAATGTGTGAGCACCAGAAGGGTGCAATGTGTGAAATCTTCACTATTATGAAGCTTGTCAAGAACAAAGAGATGATGGAATGTGTGAGCACCAGAAGGGTGCAATGTGTGATCACCTGGAGAATGAGGTGTGTGGACACCATGAGGAAGGAGTGTATGAACATGAGGAGAGGATGGAATGTGTGAACACCATGGGGATATAATGAATAGACATGAGAATACACCAGTAAGATGGAGAGTGTGTGAGCACCAGTCAGATGGTATGGTTGAACACTAGAAGGATTTAATGTATAAAGACCAGGAGCAATGAAGTGTCTGAATATCAGAAGGATGGAATGAGTGAACACCAGGAGGAGAGAGCATTTGTAAAACATCATGAGGATGCAATGTGTGAACATCAGGAGGGTGGAATATGTGAACACAACAAGGTTAGAATGTATGGTCACCAAGAGTGTGAATGTGTGGACACAAGGAGGGAAATTGTGTGAACACAGAAGGGTGGAATATGTGAACACCAGGAGGTCAGGATGTTTGAACACCATAAGAAAAGAATGGTGTGGACACCCGTAGGGTGGAATGTGTGAATACCAGTAGGGTGGAATGTGTGTACACCAGAATAATGAGGTGTGTGGACACCACCATGAGGATGAACTGATGAACATGAGAAGAGGGTGGAATGTGTAAACATCAGGAGGTCAGAATTTGTGAACACCAATAGGGTGGAGTGTGTGAACACCAGTAGGTGGAATGTGTGAACACCAGGAGAATGAGTTGTGTGGACACCAGGAGAATGAGTTGTGTGGACACCAAGAGGATGGGATTATTAAATAAGGAGAGGATGGAATGTGTGAAGATGAGAAGAGGAATTAATGTGTGCACATGAGGAGATGGTGTAATGTGTGAACACCAGGAGAATGCAGTATGTGAACACTTGAAAGGTGAAATATGTCAACACCAGGATGGAGGCATGTATGAACCCCATAAGGGTTGAATGTGTGAACACCAAGAGGGTGGAATGTGTGAACACCAGGAAGGTGGAATGTGTGAACACCAGGAATGTGTGAACATCAGGAGGGGAGAATGTGTGAACAGAAGAATGGAATCTGTGAACACCAGAAAAATGAAATGTGTGAATACTCAAGGGACAGATTGTGCTGACACCAGAAGACTTGGGAGTGCATTAGAGGACACATACAAGCTGCAACACCAGAAACAATTAGTGTTCATGCACTACAACATGTGAAGGGCTGTCAGTGCTGACATTTCCAATTTTTAAAGGAGAGTGTTTCTTGTATCTTCATTAAGTAACTAATAAAGTCATGAACAATGACCAGATCATTAAGCCAAGCCATAATTCATCAAGTAAATCTGTATGTCTTCTTGTGTAACCTCTGATCACATTACCGGCAGTCCAATCATCTTTTTAATCCTGATTTTATGAAGACAATTATCAGATCATCAAATCAACTCTGAGATCAGCAAGTCAACAAACAGAACATGAAGTCACATCCACATCAAAAAGTCAACTTTCAGTTCTTCAATTTACCCCTGTGAATATCAAGTCAACTCTGAGACCAACAAGGTATCTAATATAACCTTCTAATATGGTAATAATACCTAATAAGGTATCTAATATAACCTTCTAATATGCTCACAGCTTATAGACGCAGCAAATGTTGGTGGCCACACGAGTTGTGGTTGATTTCACTAGAAAACACAAATCTTACCTCTGTGACCGTCATGACTTTAATGGCAGCCAGTTGACCAGTTTTTGTATGACGACCCTGCCAACAAACAAATTATTTAATTAAAATGGGAAAACATTAACACTTAACATACTTTATCACTTAACTTGTGTTGCCACATCAAGTAAATCACCATACACATAGTCCATGTAAGGACTAAGTCTGACTTACTGTCATGAGTCAGATTACTATGGGTTGATATGAGGAGTTGATTTTCTAGCAGGGACTAACACTGACTTACTGACTGAGTCAGTTAAAAATTTATGAATAAGACATGTTGATGTCAACCAAAAATATGTCCTTCTTCCAGGGACTAATACTGTCTTCAGGGACCTATGGATTGATATGAGGAGTTGATTTTCTAGCAGGGACTAACACTGGCTTACTGTCATGAGTCAGATTACTATGGGTTGATATGAGGAGTTGACACCCAAACGAGCAGGTACTAATACTGACTTACTGTCTGAGTCAGCTAAAAATTTTTGAATATGACATGTTGATGTCAACTGTGAAACAAGTTAAAGAATTCAAATATCTTGGAAATATGATCACAGAAGATGGCAGATTGGACAGAGAAATCGAAATCAGATGTCAAATAGCTAGTGCACTTACATATCAACTATCACCCTTACCTTACTGAAACATCCAAATATACCCATGTCCGCAAAATGACAGATAATAAACAGCATATTCACACCAACCCTATGCTGCCAATCTCAAACCTGGACGTTATCCAAATCACACTATTGCAAAATCAACACCTGCGAGTTGTCTGAGGAGAGCTGCAAACTTAACAATCCGAGATCAAGTAAGAAATGCTGTTATCAGACAGACAGTGTGGGAGCAACACCTTGTGCCACATTTACTGAAATACAGAAAATCAAGTGGTTTGGCCATGTCCTTAGAATGCAACACGAACAACTACCATCACTGGCCATACATCATAGATCATCTGCGCTGGAACGCAAATTATTCCTCCCCACGACGCTTGATGGCAAAAGTGGAAGATGATGATGACGATGATGATGATGATGATGATGATGATGTCAACCATAAATATGTCTTTCTTCCAGGGACTAATACTGTCTTCAGAGAACTATGGGTGGATATGCATTTATTACTTAACTTGCGTTGTCGCTTCAAGTAAATCACCATATACGTACTGGGTATTCCACACATGGTATATCTTTCTGAACTTCTACTGTCCCAGTAAAACGTTATAGTAACTTTTTTTTTCCTACCCAAATTGTAACTTTAACTCCTACTGCTCCAGTCACTAGTTAAAGCAACCTTTTCTACTCAAATTGAAACATTAACCGCTTATTTGCTACAGTAATATATTCTACTCAAACCATTACTTTTACTCATGAGTATAAAGTACATGAACAATCAATTGGCCGGAAAGGACAACAAACAGTCTACCCAGCAAGAGCTTAATACGGAAGGACCTTGGATATTAAGACTATTTAAAACAAACACAAATGAGGTCAATGAATACTGTGGAGATGTAAGAAAACATGAAAATGAAAGTGATAGTGGCAAAAACTCTGCCGCGAAGAAATCGTGATAGGAGATTTCCGGCGGTAAGAAGTCGTCTCAATTAGCCGAATGTTTCGGTTCCCTTACCTCCTTAAAAGGTAATTATGGGGGTTGAGGGGGGGCCGAGGAGGGGGTGTATCAGGGAGGAGCAAATGAGGTAGACCACAGCATAGACGGGTTCAGAATGTTACCGATAATGTACACACATGACAGTAACACTCACACACACAAAGGGGAGGGTGATGTTTAAAAGGCAAGAGGGTGGTCTTCATTGCACCGAATATGCTCCCATATGATCAGTCTCTTTCCGGAGAGCGGCTTGCCGAAAGCGTCGCACAAAGCACGAGCTCCGGCGACGACCCCCTTGGGTCTCCGATAAAATTGCACCCGTGAACCGAACGGCGTGGCCCAGAATCGAACCCACAACCTTCGGAGCTTTAGGCAGACGGTGTAACCAATTCACCACGGAGACTCCCACGTGACAATAGCAAAGAGGGGCGGGCCACCTGGCTGGTGATAGAACACTCTCGAAAGACTATTACGAGGGCGGCGTGCTGCACAGGACAGTCCACCAGATCATATACACATGTCATTACAATTCAAGGAAACCTGGCGTGACGTGAGCAAATCCCCTTTCCTAAAAGTGCAAATCCACAGACAAATTGTGAGGATAACGGGGTGATCTTGGTCCCGTTTCTGGCCCACGATCCAGGTCACGGGGTCCTGACTAGTCTCGCTGCAAACAGCATCGCTAAACGTTTAAACATTTGGGACGGGGGAGTGTTTTCGTTTCGTAAAAAGACGCCGCTATTGCCTGTAGGAAGTGTACGCCCTGCCTGTATCCTTCTGAAATACTTCGGGCATGTGATCGGCCTCTATAACTATAGTCTGTTTACTTTTGTCTGCCCCAATATAAAATTACATATCTCAGTAACCAACTGAGGGAAAATGATGAGATTTAGCATATAACCTTATCATTATGTCCACCCAACAAAACAATTTGTTTTCTGGAGATTGTAGAGCAGATTTAAAAGTTTGTTTATATGCAGTATATAATTTACGAGTCACAGAGGAGGTGTAGTTTATTAAATGTATCACGTCTTCACGCGGAAATATTAGCGTTGAATATTAAAGAAATGTCGCCGCTTTCCATGATTTAAGTTGCTTTTGGGCCTTTCAAAGACATATTCCTTGGGTGGGTGTAAATATAAGACGGCAGGAAAAATTTCATAACGATGCAACAAACAGTTTTCAAAATAATTGATCGTCAATGAAGGCATTTATTTCTGGACGGACAGACTATAGCACACCGCCGTCTTGAGACAACAGTTTGTCAAATGGAGTTATACCTCCCCATAGCACACAGCCGGGTCTGAATTTAGAGACCACGTGTTGCCCATGCAGCATGATCCCTCTCTCGGCCTGTCTAGTTTACTCCAGAGGAAAGGCTAACACCAATACATCAAGGCTTAGAGACTGGTCTGCCCTGCCATGACATTTAGTCTTCAGGTTGCATGCATTTCCTGGCACTAAGGTAAGGCTTGCACCCTCCCGATTACGCTCCTCTGCCCGAGGTTCACCCTTTAGCGTTGTGAAATACCTGAAAACCCAACCTAGGCCTAATCAAAGCCAGTCCGTGTGTGCTGCGCTGAATCATGATCAGTTTAATCCTAATATGTCTCTCCCCAGATGGGAAGTTTCAGCACCACTCTTCCACACAACTCGTTGGTTTCTGAGCTTTGAAAGAGGAAGGTCAGTTCTGCAATACTATTTCTGTAGAGACGTGTAGTTCAATACCGGGTCGGGAGGCAAGTCTCTCCATCAACGTCACCCCGTTATACGCAAGCCCTATTTGAACTCGTGTAGACCTTAAGAAGTCTTCCATTCCAGCCGAGGGTTCACTAACCAACATAGATCCGAAACTTCGGCATCTCTAGCCAATAGATTGCTACTGCATCACGGAGATTCATCTGGAAACGGGACACAATGGTATATGAAGAGCAGCTGCAGCAACAGAAGAAGACGGAGAGGAGGAAGAAGACGAAGAAGTGGTGGTGGTGACAGCAGTATTTGGTTGGTGGTGGTCGTCGTCGTAGTAGTAGCACTGATTGTAGTAACAGTAGAACTGTCCGCCCCACTTCATATGTAATGGCCTACAATATGTGAAGGCCTATTGCTTCACATCCCAACGGCAGTTACAGCTATGAGACTACCTTTACCAGAAGGAGTAATAGCAGTAGCAGCAGCAGCATCAGCAGCAGTAGTAGTAGTAGCAGTAGTAGTAGTAGCAGCAGCAGCAGCAGCAGCAGCAGCAGCAGTAGTAGTAGTAGTAGTAGTAGTAGTAGTAGTAGTAGTAGTAGTAGTAGTAGTAGTAGTAGTAGTAGTAGTCATAGCTGCTGTAGTAGTAGAAGCAGTTGCAGCAGCTCCCAGGCGCCATTATATCAGCGTGTAAAAGACAAACGAACTTTCAGGGTGAAAACATTACGGACATGAAAAGACGGTGAAATCCAAATGAAAACAAACGGTGAAAATGTGCTCGTTGGATGACACCTGCAAGAGTGGGCGAATCCAATCACAAAGACAAACACGCCGACCCTGCCTGTCCTCACGTTCGCACACTCACCGACTTCACAGCGACGACACACTAACACATCAGTGTTTCAGGGGAAAGTATTAGGATCTCTTCCAGTATGAACCTAATGAACCCTGTTAAGTGGCCGTAGCCTGTCTGCCTTGGAGATTACCAACAGATTTCCCTGAACGTCTACATCTCCAGCAAGCGGTCAATTGGTAAAGTCAACGACCTGGCGCACGGCGGTTGGCCGTGAAATATTCAGGTCGGGCTAAATGATTCGAGCTGGAAGATGAAATTGAAGGCTCACGTGTTCACTGCTCGAATCCGTGGTCCTGAAGTAGAGCCAACAACCCCCGCAAGTGCCGTCTTCGTGTAAAGTATCTGGCTGGCCATGATCGGTACACCAAAATGATATTGTGTAAAGTAAAGTAAAGTAAAGTAAAGTAAAGTAAAGTAAAGTAAATCCATTAATGTGTTACTATGAGCCACGGTTGCATTGTGGATAGCACTTGCTTACTAAGACAGTAGACTAGGGTTCTTTCCACGTAGTGGAGGGATTCGTTTTTTCGATCACGTCCCAAACAAAAAGTACTGGAACATTTTCTGGGATCAGCCTGGGAAGGGAAGGCTGCGAGAATGGGTAATAGTCACCCATTCAACCCCGCTCCACCACCCTATTATCACGTGACCAAGTATATGCGAAGACCCACTACTGTACACTCCAATAACAGAGCCTCATCATGAAACTACGATAACGTTTATGACAAACTAGGGACATATAGAACCAGTTTTGCTATATGACAGTGAATCTTAGAATGTAAATGAACAAATTAGGAAGAACTTAGAATCAATAGAGGTGTGGTTTTTGAGACAAATGTTGCGAATTCCTTGGTCTGCCTGAGTAACAAATAATGATTGGCTGAAAGAGGCTAATGAAACTAGAACACTATATACGACAATAAGAAAGAGACAAAAAGCTTTCTTTGCTCATGTGATGAGAAGAGACAAATTGGAGAACATCGTGACAACTGGAAAGAACGAGGAGGAAGAGAGGCAGAGGCAGAGGCAGATCAAGAGAATTGATGCTGGTTGGATTAAGACGGTGGCATGGAGGAATATCATCAGCAGAGATGATCCAGAACACCAAAGACCGAGATCTGTGAAAAGCCATGAACGCCTACGCCAGCTGGCAGGCCACTTGATGATGATGAGGGACATGATGTGGGGAAAAAAACCAAATCTGTGGTGACCCAACGTGAGGTAAACATAAGTGATGGGCCATTTCACAAACCTTAAGTCGTCTTGATTATGTAGTAAGTAAAACAGTAAAGGTCCATTTCACACACATTAAGGCATCTTGATTATGTAGTAAGTAAAACAGTAGAGGATCATTTCACACACATTAAGTCGTCTTGATTATGTAGTAAGTAAAACAGTAAAGGACCATTTCACACACATTAAGGCATCTTGATTATGTAGTAAGTAAAACAGTAAAGGACCATTTCACACACATTAAGGCATCTTGATTATGTAGTAAGTAAAACAGTAAAGGACCATTTCACACACATTAAGGCATCTTGATTATGTAGTAAGTAAAACAGTAAAGGACCATTTCACACACATTAAGGCATCTTGATTATGTAGTAAGTAAAACAGTAAAGGACCATTTCACACACATTAAGGCATCTTGATTATGTAGTAAGTAAAACAGTAAAGGACCATTTCACACACATTAAGGCGTCTTGATTACGTAGTAAGTAAAACAGTAAAAGACCATTTCACACACATTAAGGCGTCTTGATTATGTAGTAAGTAAAACAGTAAAGGACCATTTCACACACATTAAGTCGTCTTGATTATGTAGTAAGTAAAACAGTAAAGGACCATTTCACACACATTAAGTCGTCTTGATTATGTAGTAAGTAAAACAGTAAAGGACCATTTCACACACATTAAGGCATCTTGATTATGTAGTAAGTAAAACAGTCTAGTCTTTCCTCTTGGGCCTAAGGCGGCGCAGTCGATCAACCGACTTAAGTCAAGCTAGAAGAAAACACATCCCGCCATCCCAAACCGGAAACTCTGCAAACCCTCCGATGGCAGCCTCGCACCACCGACCTACCAGCCAAGCACGTGAATAAGAATATCGTCGCACATCCGGGTAGGATTCTGACTTAGAGGCGTTCAGCCATAATCCTTCAGATGGTAGCCTCGCACCATTGGCTTATCAGCCAAGCACGTGAACTATCAAATAATGTACCTTAGCAAGATGAAAAACATTCTGACCAATAAAAAGATGTCAATTGAAACGAGAAAAAGAGCGCTGAGGGGGTACACAGAGTCTGTTCCCCTGTATGGATGTGAAACTTGGACAATGTGCAGTCAAACCGAAAATCAATTGATGGCTACAGAAATGTGGTTTCTGAGGAAAATGCAAAGAGTACCACGGACAGATAGAAAAACTAATGACCAAGTACTACAGGAAACAAATGAAAAGCGTAGACTGATTAGAGAAATTAGACGAAGACAGTCAAAATATTTTGGACATGTTATGAGAAGAAATGGATTGGAGAACTTATTGACATCTGGCAAGATCGAGGGGAACACACCAAGAGGAAGACCGAGAGGAAAACACCTGGATGGCAGGGCCACGTGGCACGAACGAGACAGGAACACTGAGCTGATCCACGACTCTAGTGATCGAGTGAAAAGGCGAATCACGACCGCCCACGCTTTCCGGCATGGCGCATGATTGATTGATTGATTATTGCATAACTGTGTATTGCAGTCACCAAGTCTTTACAAACATATGGGTGTACGAGACCATGCCACAAGATTTCAATCACGCGTCAATAGTCCACCTTTACAAACGAAAAGGAAACCGCCAATCCTATGACAACCACCGAGGCATCTCCTTGCTTTCAATTGCAGGGAAGATACTCGCCAGAATTCTTCTCAATCGCCTCACGGCCCATTACTATCATCAATATCACATCCATTCATCCATCATGTGCCATGCCGATAAGCGTGGGCGGTCATGCTTCGATATTTCACTTGATTACCAGAGTCGTGTATCAGCTCAGTGTTCTTGTCTCGACCATGCAACGCGGTCAAGCCATCCAGGCATTTACTTCTCTGACTTCCCCTTGTTCTTTTCCACTCGATCTTGCCAGTTGCCGCCAAGTTCACCAATGTATTTCTTCTCATAACATGTCCAAACATTGTGACTGTCTACGTCTAACTTTCCTAATCAGTTTACCATTTTCATTTGTTTCTTGTAGGACTTGGTCATTGGTGTTTCTGTCTGTCCATGATATTCTTTGCATTCTCCGCAGAAACCACATTTCCACAGCCATCAGATGTTTTTCAGCTTGACTGCTCATTGTCCAAGTTTCACATCCATGCAAAATTATCCTGTCAACCGCCATTACTTCCCACATGTCCTGGTACCAATGTTAGGCTAGAGGGATATGAGAGCCTAGATAGCTTTTTTTAAAAGATGGTAAGCATACTCAGCAACAGAAAGCTCTCAAATGCAGTTAGGAAACAGTTGTTAAAGTGCTATGTAAAACATATACTGTTATGCATGTGAAACATGGACAATAAACAGACAAGTTAAGAAGCATCTAAAGACAGTGGGAATGTTGTTTCTAGGGCCAATTCAACTAATACAAAGGTCGGACAGAAAAAACTAATAACACTTAAAAGAACACCTGAAAACCGTGACCTGATCAGAGATATTAGACGCAGGGAATCCAGATTTGTTTCGACTTGATATGAGAAATAAACCTGGCCACTCAGTGACACTTGGGAAACTTGATGGGATATGAGCAAGGTGAAGATAAATACATGGATGGCTTGGTGACGTGACATAATGGGGACATGAACGCATAGCTGCTTGCTTGTGTTCGTTAGCTTGAGCTCCAACGCGAAGTCCTGTATGCCCGATGAAGGCATCCTGTTATCCAACATCAGTGTGATGTCATACAGGACCTGAGGTTTGCGTGAGTATCCGCTGTCCTATGTCTGGCTTATTGGTGTGCAGACTGGTGGTTCCTCGCCGTACAGGCAGACACACTCCGACTTCGGAGGAATCGGCGATCCTACTGACTTTAGCCAGGACCCCGAAGGGACCTGTTGCCCAGGACGCTCGACGAGGACGCGTCATAGGTCTTGGCCAGTATATAACCCGGCCCTGGTGCCTTGGAAACACCTCTGCGTCCCGAACGCAAAGCTGATTCAAGACTGGTGATCGTGTGAGATGGCAAACCATGACTGCCCATGTCGATTTGCATGGTACGTGATGAGTTGAGTTGAGTTGAGCTAAGCACCGACTTCACTGCACCCAGGACATCCCCATACGCGCTCTGTCCCCTCATTCAACAGCCAGCGAAGAGTCAAACAACACATCGTTCCCACCGTTATCTGATTGAAAGTTCTCCTGGTCTTCCCTCTCAGTTTTGAGATTCTTCCAGAACTCCTGTCGATCGCCCGCAATCTCATTCTTTCCACATACGGGTTCTCAGCCTGTCCCCTCACCTTCTCCACCTGGTCCCACAGGCGCACGTCCACCTCTTCCTTGTCCATAGGTAATATACCACCAAGAGGTGCATTCCCTGTCAGCCTATCAGCCTGTACCCCCCCCCCCCCCCCCAAAAAAAAAATCCATACAATTCTCTTCGTGATAATTGTAATAACGATGGTGATGATGATGAGTAATTATAGGGCCAGTGGCTAACTGGTCAATCAACAAAGATTTCTTTGAATTAAATCGTTTATAAAAATAACAGAAAAGAAAATGTAACGGTTTAGTGACAATTACGGAGAAAGAAAATGTAACCGTTTAATAAAAGTCACATTAACTATCATATTTTTTTTACAAAATCTCATTAGTGTTAATTGTTAAATGGCCGGATTCGACAGAATGGCGGACAAACATGAACCCGGATTCAAGACAGATCCTCAGTACAGCGGACAAGAGGTCAAGTGTACAACAGCACTGACCTCTGGCCAGCAAACCTACCAGGAACCACGCCATAGGTCACAACTGCAGATCACTTTACAGATACAGACACAGACTGTAAGAGCGGCGTGAACTTGCGTCAAAGCTAGAAGGCTCTTCAGTCAGACGTAGCTCTCCCCACGAGAGATGTTATCAGCCAATCTGAAGTTGTTCAATCTGTCGGAATTTCCGAGCTTTGACAGGCTACTGTGATTCTCGCCGACGCAAGAACCTAGACACAACAACACGACTGAGAAATGAACGAAGCTGGGGTCGGCAACCTGTTTACTGCGTGGCAGAAGTAATGTTACTACCAATCTAAGTCCACCATGCAACCATCCATATTCGTTTGTTTACTCGTCTTGAAATCTGTAGGGCCGAATGGATAAGAGAGCTCGTTCTTAAACATCCGGTGTGCTGGGGTTGAGGTAGGGAGTTTAACCCCTACACTGGACAGTTGGACTAAAAATGTTGACTTCTCGTCCTTGACTTGGGGATGTAAATTACAAGTATCTCTGAAGTCGGAGTGGATTCGCCTGATGGCGAGGGACACTGGCAATAGGGAAAGTTAATCCACACGCAAACATGCAATCCAGTGCTACTTGAAGTAGCATGTATGGATTACGTGAGTTCAAAAGCGGGCGAGAGCACAAAATAATAGTAAATGTCTTGAAAAGAATCGTTTATCAATTGTTTACTTTTAAAAACAGAAAAGAAAAGAATTGCCAATTAACGGCGCCTTAATACAGAATAACATCAACTGTTGTGCTACGATCAACGGATTGTACAGGGACGAGTGCCGAGTTGGTGGTGGCGTGGTCGAGAGAGAGAGAGAGAGAGAGAGAGAGAGAGAGAGAGAGAGAGAGAGAGAGAGAGAGAGAGAGAGAGAGAGAGAGAGAGAGAGAGAGAGAGAGAGAGAAAGAGAGAGGGGGAGGGAGGGGGGAATAGGACGGAAACTTCAAGGTCAGACCTGACATTCTTACTTCTAATGTCAACCAACTTCGTTTAGAAGAGGTGTAAAACAAGGATATCCGTAAAAACAATTATAGTCTATTTAATTAACCATTTTTAAATTAGAGCATGTACTGTAATTCAAATCACTCAGCGAGCCATTAAAAATCGTTTCACGTGCCACGACTGGCAAGAGGGCCGTAAGTTTCCGACGCCTATTTTAAAATATAAAGAATTGGACACGCATTCAACCATTTGATTCAGGTATCACATTCAAGCTGTCATTACTAAACATGAATACCCAATTGCTATATTTTACAGTGAGGAATAGCCGAATGATCAATGCAAACGTTTCCTTGCCTGCTTCTAGGGGCATCGAATATCCTCAGAAGTCAAAATGAATATATCCAAAGAAAGCAGTAGTCAACTTGAAGAATTTACAAGGCGATGAATATAATTTTAGCTGACTAAAATAAACTGGAGAAAGTAAGAGAGAACTAAGTGGACCGACTTCATTACACCGGGTTTATCCCATATGGTTTCAGTATCTTTCCGCATAGCGGTCTGCCGAAAGCGTCGCACAGAGCACGAACTCCATAGATTCAGCGACGAACGCTAGAAGTGTGTGTAAACACTGCACTTGTGAACCGAATTAAGGGGCCTGAACACGAACCCACGACCTTGGAAATGCAAGGGAGGCGACTTAACCATTCCGCCACGGAGATCACCAGTCTGGTAAAGTGGTTTAGCTGACTTTAACAGTTTTACCATACTGCCGATGCCATCATCACTATCATGTGCCATGCCGGTAAACGTGGGCGGTCATGTTTCGCCATCTGACACCATCTCCGGAGTCGCGGATCAGCTAGATGTGTTCTTGTCCCTGTCATGTGGTCAAGTCCAGGTATTTACTGCTTTGCCTTCCCCTTGTTCTTTTCCCCTCTCAATCTTGCCAGTTGTCACAAAACTCTCTGGTTTATCTCTTCTCATAACGTGCCCATTAAAAAAAAAAATGACTGTCTACGTCTAACTTCTCTAATCAGTGTGCGGTTTTCATTTGCCTCTAGTATGACTTGCTCGTGGGTTTTTCTGTCTGTATTCTTTACATTTTCATCAAAAACCACATTTCTACTGCCATCAGTGCTACACTTGGAACATGAAAGCAAGAAGTAACAGAAGAAGCGTACAGAACAGCGGAAATGTCCGCGAAAGGGACCAGAAGAGACATGATCAGAAATAGTGGCATCTTGAAGTAACTGACCATAAAGTAGTAACTGAGCATTAAGTCAACGGTGGACTTTGACGAAAGGCAGCGAATTAGACTGTATAAATGCACCCAAACAATAATATATAACAATTTTTTATTCGCATATCCTATTTACCGGACATCGCTGTCAACACCAGCAATTTACCGCTGTTGTTGATTTCTTGGCAAGATTACGCTCAGTAGTTTGCCACTGCTTTCTGAGCGACCGGCTCACATACCCCCGTAAGTAACCAACGCGACGCGATCCGCTACCGAATCTCGCGCAGCTGCATTACCCTACGTGGATATACAGGATTAAGGAGCCAGGGAGACCGGCATTAACAAATAGCATGGATATTTAGATACCGGAGATGGAGAAAGAGGGAAACTCCTAAAGTGATGGATTAGCGGAATGGCAAAGGCTACGAACGGCACTTTGTCCGCTGCCCAAAAAAAGCCATTATCCAGAAACCTGTTCAAATTATAACACTTATCACCCAGTGTGCTAAACCTCCACCCCATGACACTTGTCTATCACTTCTTGAATTCATCTACAATGCGGATTCCCTCTAGTAACTTTCCCGGTATCAACACCCCATCCCCTCCCCCTCCACTATTATCATTTACCTTGTTAAATCATTTCATTGTCCTCATTTATGTTTGTCCTAATAACGAGTCCTCTTTAATATTGAGTTCATGTGGATATATCTATTTGTTCTCCATTACGTCCAATGAATTGTTAATACTCTCATGCATCATTAAATGCAAAGACTGATGTGTGCTTTTCGGCTGATTTTGTTAAATACCCAAATTTGGCACGCGTATGTTGCCACATGAAATATGCAAGCCCTTCTTCTGCTTCTAGTGTTGTTTTTTTTTTTTTTGGCTCGCTCGCTCGCTTTGAACTCAAATGTGGTCCATACAAGTGCTACTACTTCTGGTGCATTGAACTGATTTTTGCGTGATGGTTAGCTTTCCCTATTACCAGTGTCCTTCGCCATCAGGCGAATCCACCCTGACTTCTGAGGTACTTGTAATTTACGGCCCTGTTTCAATCCATACATTTTGTAACTGTTTTAGTTTTACAGAGGGATGTACAAGGGGCGTTCAGACAGTAATGCACCACACAGTTTTTCTCAGCTAATAATGAAGATTGAGGCATGACATTTTGCACATTTCAAAAGGGACACGTCCCAGTTGTGTGCACCAAATTGCAACCCAGCCGGTCAAATAATATGGCTGCCCTAGACTGTTGAAATGGAGTGTTAGCAACTTTCGATATTAGCAGTGAATTGTAACAGAATTTCTCGTTGCGGAGAAGGAAACTGTTGTGAACATTTACAAGCTTCTATGTGATGTGTATGGAAGTTTTGCAGTCAACAGGAGTATAGTCAGTGGACATAAATGGACTGGGTCATATGAAATCACCACGAAGAAAGAAATTCAAGACAACTCCTTCAGATGGAAAGGTCATGCTCACTGTCTTTTGGGATAATGAAGGTGTTATTCTTGTTATGCCAAGAGGAGAGACAATCAATTTGTAAGATTACATTTTTTTTTCCATATCCTATTTACAGGACATCGTTGTCAAACCAGCATTTTACTGCTGTTGTTGATGTCTTGGCAAGTTTACGTTCAGCAGTTTGCCATTGCTTTCTGGACGACCGGCTTCCATACCAACACGTTAAGACCCAGCGCGACGCTGTCTGCTGCCAAATCGACCGCAGCTATGTTTCGAACGCAGGTAAGCGGGTTCACAAATCGCATTCGCAAGCCCTTGGCCACGACGACCGGGAACGTAAAGCTTACATTAAGACATTGAAAAAACCCAATCAACGTTTTCGCAGAGTTCTGGCCCCACAAGAATCCAACAGACCTGCTTCTTCACGACAAAGCGCGCCCTCACACAAGTCTGGCAGCACGGGAAGCAATCAGCAAATTGGGTTGGACTGTACTACCCCATCCACCCTATAGTCCTGATTTGGCACCCTCTGATTGTCACCTATTTGGTCCACTTAAAGATGCACTTCGTGGGACAAGGTTTAAAGATGAATGGGTAATTCATGCAGCCAAGAAATGGTTACATGATCAAGACAAAATCTGGTACGTCCAATGAATACATGCACTTGTTTCGAGCTGGCCTAAAGCCGTGCGAGTTTATGGAGATTATGTTTAATGATATCAATGTTTACACGACATATTTATGTATATTGTGTATACATGTCATGCCTTTTGAATAAACAGCTCCTGCTTGCTTGCTTGCTTGTGTTCGCTGGCTGTGAACTCCAGCGCAAAGTCCTGTATGTCGGATGAAGACATCCTGTTGTCCAACATCAGTGTGATGTCATGCCGGACCTGAGGTTTGCGTGAGTATCCGTTGTTTCCTGAGGAACACGATGTGGTGCATTACTTTATAAATGCCCCTCGTATGTTCTTAGAATTTCTCTCGCCACGTGCCCATCGTTCGTCAGCAGAGAACCTAGACATTCAAAACTAATCACTTTCTGTCACTTATCTCCACTAATAAACACACCTGCTGGCATATGTGTTTTGCCTCTAGTCGTTATTTATGTTTTTGGTGCATTGCGGTATAACGTTTCTGTCACTTTGTTCTTGGCATTAAAATGTGTAAGTAAAAGCCAGGAAACTTGAATAAAGAAAGAAAAAGAACAACAGAATACATACCACGGAGGGAAGGTGTATGCTGGAATTTAGTTTACAGCTCGCTGGTGAAACCGATGATGCTTCCTGATTCTAAGCCAGCCACTTCGCCAGAAAGGCCACACCTGTCAAGCGCAGACCAAGACTACAACACTAAGGAACTACACAAGACAACTCTCCAATATAAATTGCAAACGAAGCCATTTTATACCACTGAAAAATAAGATGGCTTCATAAACAGACCACGAGACCGCAAGAAAACTGAAATCGACGAATAATCGATATAAAAAGCTCTGAATTTGTCTCTGCAACCGAAGCTAATTAAACTCGGCAGGAAGAAGACAAGGATTAGGACAAAATAAGGGAGCAAAAAAATGAGCTGACGGAGCTCGTCTATGTGAAGGAAATGTCGAATACAAAACCACCAATACCTTGTAAAAGTTCTTGTCAGAACAAAAGCTCGGGCAATAAAGTCCGACAGAAAATGTGGGTAGGTAGAGTTCACAAGTCCAGGAAGGCAACCTGTCGACGAGAAGGGGATTCCGAAAAGAGCCTTCAACCGTCGAAGTCGGAAGATGTTGCTACAAGTGATACGGGACTAGAAAGCGGATATCTGCGCACTACAATGGATGTTATGCACAACGTATAGCAAATGATCACCGAGGAAAGAGAAGAGGGCGACGACGAATCAGATGGATAGATTTTATCAAACACAAACTCAACACGGACCTGGCAACACATTTGACTCTAGATGAAGCACTTCAACTGCTCCCCAATACTTAAGGATGCGCATGAACAGGTCGGTCAGTGTGGGGATAAACAGCAGATAGAACTGAAAAGACAACAGATCTACAACTTTTGAACATTCTAGTAATAGATAGTGCAAAATGGGAATTTTTTTTTAAATATTACGATTACACAAACAATGGTTATATAGAAGGGGGAAAACATAACACTAAATATCAATATAATAACGCTTAGCCATGATGATCAATTTAAATATTTAAAAGCATTTTTGGGGGGGGAAGGGGGAGGGGGGCGGCTTTCGCTCGATTTAAGCGCAAGGGTAGTCCATACACGAACTACTACTTCTAAAGCACAGGATTTATTTGTGTGTGTGTGGATTAGCTTACCCTAATACCAGTGCCCCTCTCCACACCAACTTCTCAGGTACTTGTAATTTACGTCCTCATGTCAAGGACGGGAAGTCAAAATTTTAGCCCAACACTGAATGTTTAGACACACAATGATAGGTCGTCAGATTTACCCTCCCCTCCTCCACCCCCCCCCCCCCCAAAAGCATATGTGCAGTTCGGTGTTTAAGAAGCGTTCTGCCACCTGGCTATCAAATGTTGTCATAACACATTTCCAAGATAGTAAGCACCCACAGGGTCTGGGCAATTCAAACATGTGCATTATATATATATAAACAGTCCCAACTGACAGAAAAATCATGGAGCGACTTTACAGTTCGGGTGTAACAACGTTGCGAAACAAGCTAGTATGCTGGTGGTGCAGCAATAGCTAATTTCTTTTGTCTAGTGCAGTGGTTCTTAACCTTTTTTTTTGGGGGGGGGGGGGCATGCATTCCTTCATATGTTCAGAATCTCATCTCACCCCTTTCTTATTTCCTCCCTATGAATTCCCCACCTCCCCTAAACAGTATACGTAAAAATAGACGCTAAATTTAATACCACATACTAGAACAAGTCTAGACGTCTACATAAAACGTGATTTGAGGGTCTACTTACATTATAAATCGAATTTCAGAAAGGCGAGAAGTACACAACCGTAAAGTATGGAGAGAAAAACAATATCAAGTAATCTATTCTTGTATTAACGCGATCTTGAAATAATCTCAATCCCCCCCCCCCCTTGAAACCCTAAATATCCCCTCTGGGGGGGGGGGGGGAATATTCCCCACCAGTTGAGAACCACTGGTCTAGTGTGTATAGTTTTTCCATTTCTTTCCTGATTAAATAGGACTCAATGAATGCCTGTTGTGTTCCATCTCACTTAACATCGTGAAACAGCTTAATTAAATAGCAATACCTCATACACTTCTTTGAGTGTATATCAATATCACTGAATGTATCTCTCAATGTTATAGCGTGTATTTTTAATGACTGCAGTTTTTGAAAATATTGCAAGTCCAAGTTTTGTATTCATCCTCTGTTTAGCTCATGCAATATTTTCAAACACTGCAGTCATTAAACATACACCCTGTATTTCACAGGCTTCAAGGGTGGCCCTGCAACGAATATCTACGTGCTGCTTATAAATGCCCGGATTCTGATTGTCAAACCGGACCTGGGCGCCCAGGTCGACCCAGACTAAAATGGGTACAGAGAAATGACGTGGGCAGTAAAGGCGGCCGGCGCGAGACTGACCACACCACACCACCCACCGAGTGCCGATTGATCTATACAGAAATGGGTCTAGCATCGTATGCCTAATAAGGCTTGTAGAAGGATCAGGTCCTTAAACTTTTTTTTCCACCTTTTTTTTTTTTTTTAAACATACAAATGCATAATGCCATTCGACACTTGCAACAAACTATTTTTGTCTTTGTCATTATTAAACCGTCCGTGCGCTGCAGTCTGATTTTAATCCAAGCTTTCTGTATTCTTGTATTTCCGGTCGAGCACTTGTGACTTTCTGAACGGAGTCCCAGAATGGTTCAGTGTGTGACTAATGATCACGTGCGATTTATGAATACGAACCACTTCCCCTCCAAGTTGCCGACACCGGCAGACAGTTGAACTCTGTGACTTGTTCCGCAATGATCACAAAGAAACGGGTGTTAATTTAACTTCCGGAGGAGTGTCAATTTAACTTCCAGAAGAGTTTAAGAATGTAAGCAAAGAAGAGAACACCCATAGAGAATCAAAAAGCAATCTGTCAATGTGACTAAAATGTTGACTTCTCTCGTCCTTGACTCGGGGACGTAAATTACAAGGACCTCTGACGTCGGAGTGGTTTCGCATGATGGTCAGGGACACGGGTAATAGGGAAAGCTAATCCGTACACACTAATCAGTCCAGTGTACTAGACGTATGGACTACGCTTACTTTAAAAGCCAGCGAGGGCAAAAAAAGCAAGCTGTACACATAATGCTCACTCAGGGCTATGTGCATATTTGAAGCTGTAGATTAGCCAAGCCTGTCACAGAGTGAGTAAACAAGCTTGAGGGGATATATCACATTCACACTCTCTCTCTCTCTCACTCACTCACTCACTCACACATACACACACACACATACACTCTCTCTCTCTCTCTCTCTCTCTCTCTCTCTCTCTCTCTCTCTCTCTCTCTCTCTATCTCACACACACACACGCGCGCCATTCTTAAGGGAAACTAAGATTATAAAAGACGCATCTCTGAGGGAAATTAATACAAAAGCATGTGTGAGCACAACGCAAGATCTGTTTCAAAGCACTAGTAACTTTGTGGAAGTTAAAAGAAATTTAATTTAGCACTAAACTTAATATCTTTACCTTCAGTGTTCAATCGGTACTACTATATGGACCAAAAACACGGAAAACGACTAAAATAAATACTAATAATGTTCAAATATGCACTAGTTTGTGGTTTTTGTCTTCCACTTATGCCATTAGTCGTCGTCGGGAGTAATTAAATTCCAGCACCTTTCCGCCAGTTTCCTCTGTGATTCATGAGCAGTTTTTCTAGGATCAAGTAATTTCCCTACCGGTTTGCTACTTACCATTAATTGGTCCCTACGCAAAATAGTGGGAATAAAATGGTGTGACAGCATCATCAATATAGAGCTAATGGAGAGAACTAAACAAATGTCAGTGAATCAACAGGAGGTGAAGAAACCGCTGGTAATGAATAAGTCACATTGAGAAAATGTGAGTACAGGTGAACTAGACATACCCTTGACTGGAAGCCACATGGCGAATGAAATAGTTGGACACTTAAACTACAAGAAGAGAATTACGTACATGGATAATATGGGGAGAACATGGGCGGATCTAAGAGGGAGATTGAGAGAAAGAGAGAGGGAGAGAGAGAGGGGGAGAGAGGGAAAAGAGAGAGGAAGAGAGACAGAGACACAAAGAGGGGAGAGAGGGAGAAAGAGGTAGGAAGAGAGAGAGAGAGAAGCAGAGACAGAGAAACAGAGAGGAGAAAGAGGGGGAGAGAGAAAGAGAGAGAAGAGAGAGGGAGAGGGACAGTGAGACAAAGAGGGGAGAGAGAGGAGGAGAAAGGGAGGGGCAGAAAGAGAGAGCGAGCGAGCGAGCGAGAGGAAGAGAGAGGGGGAGAGGGAGAGAAAGAGAGACAGAGAGAGGCAAAGAGGGGAGACAGAAGGAGAGAGAGGGGGAGAGAAAGGAAGAGAAAGAGAGAGGAGAGAGAGGGGAAAGTGGCAGAGAGGGGAGAGAGGGGGAGCAAATGGAAGAGATGGCAAAAAGACACGCCAGACTGTCTGGCCGCATTAAAAGACAAACATTCTGTAGAAACCATACGGTGTGGAAGTTTGGCATGAGTTGATTGAGGGCCCACGTCACAATGGCGATAATGGCCAAATGAATAATGTAAAAGAGGAAGAGAAAGCGGGAAGAAGAAGTAGAAGACGAGGTAACAGAAAGAGAAAATGAGAGGTTACATGTACCGTACAGTGTGACATCACTCAGTGGGTGTATTTTAAAGGCCGTGCCAGGCCTGATATACACACCTCTGACGGCCGTGATTGAGCACGCTAAACAAATGATCAGCAGCCGCAAGTAACGTGGAGGAGCATGCGGTAAACCCACACAATGACGTTAATTAAAATAAACAGAGCCGGGAGTGAGGTATGTGGAGCGCGCCGGGGGAGACATGGGCTACTACCATCACAAAATCTAGTTGTGGCATCCAACTGGGTCACACATACTCACACATACGCACATAGGCTAGAGTCAGCAGACAGGAATGTAGGTTACACTGCCGGCAGAATGCATGCTGGTGGCGGGCAGGGGCGGGGAGTGAGCAGAAAATGTCACGCACTTTGACCTTGACGGGGAATGTGTCAGCAGGCAAAATGTGGACTATAGCGTGAGGATGGGAGAAGGCAGGAGGCTAGTGCCTCGTGATTAAGGGCGTCTGTGAGTGGACGGAGAGCCAGAGCTGGACGCCAGGGTACCAAACTCATGTTATATCAAGTAACTCACCATGCGTTCACTCACTAATACAGATATCGATTACTTTTCAAAGTAACGTATTCCCTTTGTGAATTTACACACAGAAGCCACGAACAATATGCTGCACGATTTATTGCCTGGCATATTTTGCTGCACTTCGTCAAGTGCATACTACAGAGTTATATAGATCGTCATATAAAGTGAATAAATGAATAATACTTAAGCTGAAACAATTAAAACACAGTCACAGTTATTGTACGAATGTGAAACATCTATCTCTCTCGTGGTCATTTCCAGTTTACCACGAACTCTTTCTGTCTACACAAATCCAGTTGGAACCACCTAATTGCTATCCATGGACCCCTTGCCGTCTTGACAGACGATAGTTTGTAAGATGGAGTTATACCTTTCCATAACACAAAGCCTGAGCTGAATTTAGAGACCATGTGTAGCCCATGCTGCATGATTCCTCTCTCGGCCTGCCTAGTTTACTCTAGAGAATGGCACCACAATACATCTGGAACAAGGCAAGCTGCATAAGCTGCCGGATCAAGAAAGCAATGTTCTAACTGTCCGCCTGTCGGAGCTTTCATCCCAGACCAGATGCCGGCCAAGACTTAGGGCCTGGTCTGCCCTGCCATGACGTGTTTTAGTCTTTAGATTGCATTTCCTCTCACTAGGGTAAGGTTTGTACCCTCCCAGTTGCACTCCTCCACCCAAAGCCTTTGGCACAATGTGGGATGTCGGGTTTGGTGATCACCGCCCAACGTTCGGCGCTAACAGAAAGCAGGTAGTACCGACTACTGTCATACGGTAGCTGTCATATCTGACTAAGACCTGACACATAATTGCTACCGCTTCACTATATACGAAGCAATCGTTTATTGTTCGTCAATTATTGTATAAATGTCAAGAAGACATTAATATTATTTTAATTGTCAGGTACAGGCGAAAATGTAATACAGAAACTTAAGACAAAAAGGCCTACATTTAAATTACCAACTAGGATCATCCATTCAATATAGTGCCGACCCCCACAGTGTGGGTTGGTTGTAATGGATCTCCAACGTGGCTTTGATTGTACATTGATAGACTGCTACATGTCGCCATCTATCTCACAATTATCGCTGGTTACCTCTTGCTCACCTTCCCCACAAACGTCTATCCAGAATGGTTCCCATCAGATTCGTGTCTCCAGGAGAGGTTGAACCAGTCAACAAACGCCCGCAGAAGTCGGATGTGTCAGCCTAAAGGCGCAGTTTCGCAGCTCTGCGTAATACATCCGGGGAAAAAAAGACTCCGGATTAACGCAGAAGAAGAAGAAGAAGAAGAAGAAGAAGAAGAAGAAGAAGAAGAAGAAGAAGAAGAAGAAGAAGAAGAAGAAGAAGAAGAAGAAGAAGAAGAAGAAGATTCGCGTCTTTCAGTCCAGCCGACACATTCTCCTCTCTCTCTCTCTCTCTCTCTCTCTCTCTCTCTCTCTCTCTCTCTCTCTCTCTCTCTCTCTCTCTCTCTCTCTCTCACACATGGTTATTTTTCATGGAACACGACCAGCTACTATGTAAATCCACATCATCAAGGTCTCACCCCGATGTTCTAATTCAAGGCCGGATGAAGCCCGCAAAAACAGTTGGTCTGTCCTTGCCAAAGCAACAGTGGGCGGGGCTCTAAATGCATCCATATATATATAGTTTTATAACCAAACATCAATAAGTCTAGTAGCAAAATTATCAATACAAGCTAACTCACACACCCTCACCAAAGAGGAGTTTTAGCCATCACAGTAGAGGTATGGTAATTCAATTTTTGACTAAAATTAGCAGGCTAATTTTTACGATGATAATTGTGTATGCCACACGAATGCTGTTATAAGTATCCAAATGGTCCTAGACAGGAAAAAAAGGCCCCCCACCACTGGTGTATCGTCCACATCAGTGGACCACAAGTGGTATTGACTCAAACGATTCATGCAAGTTAATCAAAACTACACTGGATAGAGAAGTTTAGAGCTAGAGAAGTCCGAGATCAAACTCGGTCGGCAGAGAGCACCAACGCCTGTGTATTACCGGGACCCATAAGGAAAGAGCAATGCATATCGCACGAGGCGACCATGGAGGGTTGATGTGGGGCTGGCGACCGCATCTGTAGAACATTTTACCGGGAAGATAACCCAGCCTACATATGCCTGATGAAGTCGGATGTGTCGGCCGAAAGGTGCACATATCGCAGCTCTGCTGTCAACAGGCACAGCGCAATTACGTCTAAAACAACATTCATGACGAACACAGAAGAAGAAGAAGAAGAAGAAGAAGAAGAAGAAGAAGAAGAAGAAGAAGAAGAAGAAGAAGAAGAAGAAGAAGAAGAAGAAGAAGAAGAAGAAGAAGACTTAAGTTTCAAAATCCAACCAACTATGAACAAACGTAAAGACAAGGAAAGAAAAATAACCCAGCCAACTAGGATGAAGGAAGGATCTTGTCTTTGAAGAAGCACGACTGTCAAGAACTACATGGTGGTGTATGAGTTAAAGGAGCGTAAAGGGTTAATGAGCCACTCACTAGTTTGAAGTACACAAATAGTAGCAGCGACAAAACTGGTCAGACAAGTTAGCGATAGCTGCTAGAAGACATCACGACATAAGCCGTAACAGAAAGCAGTCTCGGAGTAGAACTCTACAGGCAGATAGTTAACTCTTTCGCTACCAAGAGTCCATCTGGTGCCACATTTGATCCGCTGTGGTGGCAATTGGTGCTTTTATGGCCACAAAATGATCAGTGGTTTATTTGATACATTTCTGCTCCGTTTCGGAATTTTAAGTTACAGTAAACTGAAAATTTACATGGCCGGTACATATCTTTATCATCATTGTGCGGTAAAACATTTGTATTTCATAACATTATTGAGACACACCCCTACATCCAGTTTTCTGCCATTGTTTTTTTTCATTATTTGTGAAAGAGACATGGTTCAGAATATGCAGCAAAACTTCCTTTTGGGTTATTTTAATGAGCAATACTGTTTTTACCTCTTTAATTTCAGTTGTTATTATTAAACCTCTCATTATTGTCATAATATTTGTAACCTATCAATTAATTATTACAACTGTCATGTTCCTTGTGCAATCGTCTTTAATTTGATATGTAATACAATAGATCTGCTACCATTTTAACCATTTTAAAAGCATTATTGTAACACACCCCTAGTTCCAATTTTCTGCCATAAATTTCTGTTTGGTCACAGCCCAGTTTTTGTTTGGTAGTGAAAGAGTTAACAAGCCGAAGCGAATGACAGTGAGCATGAGAACAAGAAGGTTATGAGGAAGTCATTAGGGCAGCTACTTTCTTTTCATCCACCACAGACACCTAACTTTATAATTAGACATTATAGGTGTGCAATTATACATGTGCCGGTCTCACTGGCCGAGGGGTTAGCAGCTTTCTCCGTAACCCCGAATACTCTCGTGGTTGACGTGAGCGCACGAGAATTGAAAGCGGTTCGAGTCGCGCCAGTGACTTATGAGAGTATGCAGCCGGTGGTTTAGAAAGCAATGGCAAACTACTGAGCGTAATCTTGCTAAGAAATCAACAATCAGCTGAAAGATGCTGATGTTGACAGCGATGTCCTGTAAAGGATATGCAAAACATTTTTCCCAGTTTATACCGGGAAGGTAATGTGACGATATTGGAAACAAGACTCATTATGCGGTGACCTCGAATTCTCCTACTACTTCACACCCAAAGCAGTATCTACCTTAGAAAAAGTGTTAGCAAAGAAACAACAACAAAGAATATATCTATACATTGTGGTTATGATTTTCACGCATTCAGAACCTCGCCCGTACAACGGATTATTCAGACTGTTGAATAGCCCCCTGCGTGAGCTAGTGTGATATATGGGAGGCGACAAGAGCACTTATAAAGGGATCCCTGAGCAACGAAGCTGACCTTGTACACGGCAAACTGGACGCAATAAAGCTGGCCGGCAACAATAAAAGTGTTGCTGATGTCATGGTGTTCCCAAAGTGTTTTGGCGGGGTGCTGGAGGTGTGTTTTAGGATATAGGAATCCAGCAGTTCATACAAGTTTGGTAACCGCTGGCTAGTCCCAACAAAGACATCTCCCGACAGACAGATAAAACGAACAATCCTGCCAAGTATTCGAGAGAAGCGATGACGTGAAGGCTATCAGAGCAGACACGCAAACATCGCGGATTGCTATGTCGGGGGAAATGTGGGCCGACGGTACAGACCCAGTCAACAGCTGATGAGGGTGACGCCAAACGGAAATCAGAAATCGGTCTTAACAAGAATGCGGATCAGAAGATATTTGGGGAATAGAAGGAGTTCGCCCATCAATTCATGTCCGAAATGTGACCGCGGACATTTCATAGCAATTATTTGTCAGTCTTCTGGAGTTCACCAGGGATAAATCAGCACGTTAACTGGAAACATGATCTAGACATCTCAACATAATCGCCATTATTATTAATGATTTTATTATTGGCAGAGTGTTATATTTTGTTCGTATTGTAGTAATAGTGGTAGAAGCAGCAGTAGCAGCAGCACTAATAGTAGTAGTAGCAGCAGCAGTAGTAGTAGTAGTAGTAGTAGTAGTAGTAGTAGTAGTAGTAGTAGTAGTAGTAGTAGTAGTAGTAGTAGTAGCAGTAGTAGTAGCGACAGTAACGGTAGTAGTATCCGGAGCAGCAGCAGAGTTAGTGGCAGCAGTACACATATTTAAATTAGCTGCATGTTCTTTACAGAACGTTGCAGTCAACCCCAGCATTCAATGACCGTTTAAAATGTATAGACAAGTTTATGTTCAGTAATGAGTCAGGTCCCTGCTTTCTGTACAATCGGCGCACCATATCATTTAAATCAACGCAAATCGATCTGACTGCAAATATCCCCGGGCTGATTTCGAACCTTAGACTTCGCATGTCGAGCATTTATAAAACTACGTGTCACTAACCCGATAGCCACAAGAAGTCGAAACTCGCGTCTGTAAATATATAATAGTGCTCTTACTACTGGATACAGAAGGATTTCCAACTGTAATATAAACTAATTTTTTGCAATGCTGTTCTTGTGAAGATGACCTTTCCCGCCTTCTACTGTTCGTATATTCATTGCATGTTCACAGCCTCACCGCAGTTAACCCCGGATCCTCTCTTGTCACATTACTGCAAAAATATGTACATGCGAATGTCGTGGTGCTGGCGATATCCGTAATTCTTTCCTCGCCAGGCTCTCGATCATTTCACCGCGACAGTGTTATAAATGGCGCGGAAAAGGTTAACAACATTGCAGTCTAATTTACGAGCGAGCACATCCAGATTCCAGACACCGACCACCACCACACAGACAAACATACAGAAACGTGAGAATACACACATAAACACGCAGTAACAATCCACAAAGAGGCCATTTTCAACAGAATAAAAGGCGGAGAGTGAAAAAGCCGAGGTGGAGATAGAAACGTCAACGTGTCTGGGTCTACCAGAGCTGTATAATGAGGGGTTGTATTGCAGATACATGGAGGTTGGAGAGCTGAGGGTTTGGCCAGCAGGAGGAGTATGGTATTGAAATATAGGAAGGGGAGGAGAGAGAAGAGAGAGAGAGAGAGAGAGAGAGAGAGAGAGAGAGAGAGAGAGAGAGAGAGAGAGAGAGAGAGAGAGAGAGCGAGTCCGAGGTTGGCTTCTGCTGGGGTCTTTATTGGAGTTCCAATAAAAGCTTACAATGTGAAGAGACTGCTCGACGGACAGACATACAGAGAGAGACAGAGAGAGAGAGAGAGAGAGAGAGAGAGAGAGAGAGAGAGAGAGAGAGAGAGAGAGAGAGAGAGAGAGAGAGAGAGAGAGAGAGAGAGAAGCACGCGAACGTTTCGACCGAAGTCTTCAGCAACAAACAAGAAACAAAACAACAACAAACAGATAAAAGAGTATTTATCTCCGAAGAGTAGTCTGATTAACACGCACGCGCACACACAAAACTAGGAACGTAAAACGGAGATATCAGTACGGTCAAACCTTGTTTTGGGTCTTTCTTCTCCGGTGTATTATCTGCTTTCTATTGTTGCTTTTCTTGTCCGCTGATAAAGACTGGCCGAAACGTATGCCTAACTGTATTTTGTCATTCGTCGAGATTCCTGGCCATAATTTGTGTTTTTTTATGAGGAGAATAGACTTAGAAGTAAAAAATTTAAAAAAATCTCCCCGAGATGAGGGATGGACGACCTGGAGGTACGACGTCCGAGGATCATTGAAGAAGATCGGCTTGCAAAAACTATAAACGTGTAGAAAAGTACAAATTCGAAGGGTGTTCACTTCGCTCTCGCTCTAGGGTGGTGGTCGGGCGCCTATATTCTCTGATAAGGCTGTAAGACAGGCGCGCCCACCTGCACTTTGCGTATGTAAATTTATCCAGCGGTGGGACATAGTACAAAGGTGGCCACTCTCCAGGCTACATTTCAAACTGAGAAAACCCACCAAACGAAATATATATCACAGAATTATCTACTGGCACCCGGACTAAACTTCTGAGTGGCAACCAAGACATGTAAAGTCATAGCTAGCCTAGCATAAGTTTCAGCTCCCTAGATGTTTGACATCACGGTGTCACTTCATGTCAGCTTCACGTAGTGAAAATGGGATACATTTCCTAGGGAAAATGAGAAACGGTTCCTTTATGTGGCATCTTCCTTTAACTCACAACGAATGAGGTACTGCAAAACAATGAACCTCGTTTGTACACAAAATTATCTGCACTCGAAAAGATGATCATTGCTATCAATCTGGTTAACTGAAG
Organism: Cepaea nemoralis; assembly: GCA_014155875.1. Taxonomy (NCBI): domain Eukaryota; kingdom Metazoa; phylum Mollusca; class Gastropoda; order Stylommatophora; family Helicidae; genus Cepaea; species Cepaea nemoralis. Next base: position 120,775 of record JACEFZ010027807.1, on the reverse strand, counting down.
TGGGGCTGGTCTGGTTCGCTAGATCAGTTCCGCGTCTAGCGTTCGTTGTCTCGGATGGCTGTGTGAGGTGCACCAAAATGGGATCTTCCCAGCCAACGTGAGTTAGCGAGGCAGGCGTTTCAAGAATGTAACCGCATCGTGCAGCCAGGGTCGTGGTTGAGCGGGCAAAAGAGCAAAATTTGTACGACCGTTCGACAAAGTCTCGATAAGCGCCCACTCTCTCTCGATGAGTAGTGGGCCTGCAGTCAGTAAGCTGGTGCACCAAAATGGGATCTTCCCAGCCAACGTGAGTTAGCGAGGCAGGCGTTTCAAGAATGTAACCGCATCGTGCAGCCAGGGTCGTGGTTTGAGCGGGCAAAAGAGCAAAATTTGTACGACCGTTCGACAAAGTCTCGATAAGCGCCCACTCTCTCTCGATGAGTAGTGGGCCTGCAGTCAGTAAGCTGGTATAGCTTTTTTTTCGGTTAGTCCTGCCGGCGTAGCTTGTAAGCTCGTCGGTAGGCGTCCAGTGGTTTTGCATGTATCACCTTGTACCGGGAGGGCGCGCTTTAGCGATGCTACTCTTGGCTTGCGTGTGCCTGAATAGTCCGTCTGTCCGATAGATATCTGGTTGATCCTGCCAGTAGTCATATGCTTGTCTCAAATGGCTGTGTGAGGTACACCAAAATGGGATCTTCCCAGCCAACGTGTATTAGCAAGGCAGGCGTTTCAAGAATGTAGTCATACGCTTGTCTCAGCTTTTGCGATGCTACTCTCGGTTTGCGTGTGCATGAACGTCTGTCCGTTCAGTCGCCATGTGCACATTTGCGCTGGAGAGACTCAACCGTAAATCGGGAGATCTGCTCGCAATTTAGACGAGCAGCATCTTCTGTGGGCAGACTCTCGCCTCATGTTGTGTGTGGTCTGCTCTGGCGGTCAGTCCGTCTTCGGTGAAGGAAATCGTGTTGATCCTAAAAGAAATCATACGCTCATTGCTTGTCGCTACGCTTGTCTTAAAACTGAAAATTAAAGGGATTGACGGAAGGGCCGACATAAACAGGGATAACTGGCCGTGGCAGCCTAAAGTCCACTGCATCTGTGTCCGTCTTCCAGTCGTCTTGCCATGCTCGCCACTGGAGCTAGACGGTCGCAGACGAGGGAGCGGGGACGAGGGTGTTGCGCGACCACCTCCTCGCTATACAAAACCAAAGCGCAAGTCATTCGTTCCTCATCAAATCAAAAAGATGTAGTGTAATGAATGGTCATCGTCAATGAATGGCCAACGTCATTCATGATGGACGAACATCGGTTAACTGAAATCAAAGAAACTAAAGCCGTCTGAAGAAAGCTCAGTTTCAATTACTGGAAGGCGGTTGGAAGAGAAGTCAACAATCCATCTCTCACAAAATTATTACTGTAAGCGCAATCCCGTACGCGTCTAATGTTATCAGTGCTCACAACTGCTTTGGGCATCTGTGAACATCCTATGAATATCATTATCTTCAATAGCGGAGTAGCGCATTTGGGAGGGTAAGAGTCTTATCCTAGGTACGAGGAAATGCAACCTAAAGTATAAATGCCATGGCAGGACGGACCAGGCACCAAGTCTTGGTCGACAACTGGCCTAGGATCGAAGCTCCGACAGGCGTACAGTCAGAGCATTGCTTTGCTGATCCAGCAGCTTCTGCAGCTTGTCTTGTTCCGGACGTATTGGTGTTCCTCGGGAGTAAATTAGGCAGGTCGAGAGAGGGATCATGCTGCATGGGCAACACATGGTCTCTAAGTTCCGTTCAGGCTGTGTGCTATGCAGAGGTTATTATACAATTTTTCATTATTATTATTATTATTCTGAAGCACTGTAACTATCATCTGTCAAGACGACAAGATGCCAGAACAAAAGTAATATTGGTTAAGTCTGGGCGATCCTGGTAAGCCAGTTCACACGAGCTCAAATTCTTGGCCAGGTCTGATTCCGTTTACAATTACCTCAGTACGGCCGTTATTCAGGTATTTATTTATGTCTCTTCCTGATGTCTTTTGCAAGCCAAGTTTGCCACGTGCCACTGAGTTTTCAGGCTCGTCCCTTCACATACCATGCTAGTTGTCTACATCAAATCCCTCTAATAGATTTGTGGTTTTCATCTGCCCTTAAAAGATTGCCTCAATGTGTTTCTCTCAGCCATGTACATACAGCATGATCAAAAGTGAACAACCAAAGGTAACATCATGCTTACATGTCCAGCTGATAAACTGCTACAACTGAGCTGGGTGGCTGACTGGCTTAGTGCACGACTGACTCATTGGTTAAACACGGGGTCAATCATCATTGCAAGTGAATCTACCCATTAGTGCCCGACCTCCCCCCCTTCCGAGCACACACACACGCATATTCTTCTCTTGATGCACCAACTGCGTAATACCAGTAAATTCTTCTATGTATGTATATTGACCAGAATATGTCCTTAAGCTCGCGACAGCAGCCAGAGGATCTCATTGCCTAGAAGGAAAGCAATGGCAGACTACCGTCTTTATACATGTGATTCGTCATCTCACACAGTAGCAGTCTAAGAATGGTGATCGTGTGAGATAGCGATACATGATCGCCCAAATCGGCATCGCACTTCATGATGATGATGATGATGATAATGATGATAACTAGAATCTAATTACTACAAATATTTTACTGCCAGTAGATTGGGAGCGGGGAGCTGACTTTAAAAATGTACCTAGAACATAGTAGAAGACAAGTCGATGTCTGATACCCAGAAAGGAATCCAATGGCACAAAGGCGATTCGGAAAAGAGATGAAACTTAGGAGGCATGATCTGCAGCCAGCTAACGCCGACAATCCTAGTTACACATATGGCGTGTTACCGCGGTGTGTGTACACTGTCAGCCCCGTTTCCGTCTAATCGTAGTTGTTATTATACCCCAGGTGGAATAGGAGAATAAAGATGGCATTCTTGTACTGTTGACCTAAATGCACAAGGCGTTAAAATTTGCCCAACCAGAGTTAGTCACTAGAAGAAGGGAGAACTGATCCTTTGACGCCTACGACAGCGGGGAGCATTGTATCGCCCCAATCGAGAAGCGCCGTGCCATGTGAATCATCATCATCACACACCATGCCGATAAGCGTTTCGCCATCTCACACGATCACCAGAGTCGTGGATCAACTCTGTGTTCTTGTCTCGACCATGGCAAGTCGCCAAGTCCCATACAGATATTTACTTCTCTGCCTTCCCCTTGTCCCTTTCCGCCTCAATCTTGCCAGTTATCAGATTATCTAGTTCATTTCTACCCATAACGTGCCCACAAAATCGTGACGGTCAACGTTTAATTTCTTTAATCAGTTCACGGTTTTCATTTTTTCTTCTAGGACTTGCTCGTTTGATTTTTTGTCTGTCCATGGTATTCTTTGTCATACAAATACTTGACAACATATTCTGCTCTTTATCCTCCAATGGATCATCATAGTCCCGCAACAAATGCTTTTGTAGTTGTTTACAGGATTAAACTGCCAATTCCACGTTAAACCGCCCTTAGCCACCTCTGACGTCATGCATGGTACGGTGCAATGCTTATATCCCATGCCTCCTTTAAGTGCCCGGGCGTCAACAACACACACGAGGTTAAAATACAAAAGTGCACCGTCACGCTGCCGTGTGTGGGTCACGTCGACCATCTCTGAACACGCTCAAGCATTATCTTCAGCATCTACACGTACTTATAAATAGTCGCGGGCCTCACTTGGTTACTATGTCCGGTATTTGGACGCGGAAGGTTAGTTTGGTTTACATTTGGTGAAGGACCACTTTCACTCTATACCAGGGTTCGGCAACCTTTTTTTTTAGTGTTGCAAAGTCATTCAGCGTGCCAACTTAAGGCCAACATCGTCCAATTCAAATTCGCTAATCAGCCAGTCTTTTCCCCCCACTCGCTTGCTTTCTTTGAATTCAAGCGTAGTCCATACACTGGCTACTACTAGTGATGCACTGGACTGATTTTTGCGTGTGGATTATTTCCCTATTACCAGTGCCCCTTGCCATCAGGCAACCCACTCCGACTTCTGAGGTCATTATAATTTAAATCCCAAAGTCAAGGATGAGGAGTCAACATTTTAGTCCAACTGACCGGTGCAGGGGTTGAACCTGCTACCGCGGCATCAACAGACCGAAAGTTTAAGAGCCATTCGACATCCAGCAGTCTTAAAACGACAGTAGATAAAGTATTCGTCTTGTCTGAGTCATGTTAACGACACCACATCACTTGCTAAGCACTTTTGTGCTTCGGTCAACGGACTGTACTGGCATGAGTATGCAACAGTCGAAATAACCATAGAGCTGGTAGCCGGGCGGTCGAGAGAGGGAGGAAGGACAGGGTGGAAATAGAACTTCGTCAAGGTCAGTCATTGTAACTCGACCCTCACTCGGTTAGTTTGCACCAGCTCGCACATTCGTACTTCCAATCTCCAACAACTGTTCGTTTTGAAGAGATGTAAAAACGTGAATTGCTTTAAAATGAGTATGTGCCTCTATTTAATGCAAAATGCAATTGTGTAATGAGAACATATATTCTATTTCAATTCACTCAGTGTGTCACTAACAGTCGTTCCACATGTCACGATTAGCACGCGTGCCGTAGCTGGCCGACGCCTGCTCCATATGGATATTTCCACAAGTGCTTCGGTCTTCTTCCACAGATCACATAAGGAGAATCTCCCCACAGTGCACGAACACCATAGCAACGTAGAGGCTCCAAATTTGTGTATACCAGAATCACACTTTTCTGTGGATTAGTTTCCTAGTTTTGATATTTCGCCTGCGCAGTGGCTTACTTTTTCTGGATGTCCAAAGAGGCGCGGGTCCTCGCTCCTCGGCAGGAACCGGATGTGGGCATGTGAATTGTCAGGATCATCACATTTCTGTAGACCTGAGAGCACGGAAGATAAGGTGGCCAGTCTGTCTGTCCCTACTGCAGCGTATATCGCCTGATAGCATCAGCTCTGTGTTGGTTCATCAAACGGCTTGTACTCTTAACAAAATGTGCATGTCTGGCGTCCCCGCTTCACTCCCATCGCCCTCATTGTGGACAAGGAAGCGGATTCTCAAGTGTACAGCATCGCACTGCGATATTGGCGAAGGTCGAGAGCTGACATGGTACCGTCTTTCATACCATTGTCAGCGTAGCGCAATAACAATTACACCAACGCTAAACTGTTTCCACTCTATCCCAGTCAAGTGATGTTTTAAACATAACCCCCGACGTAGTGGCCCATCCGTCTACGACCTGAACACGTTTAACTCCTTCTATCCCGGACAAGTCATATTTTAAAATAAAACAGCGGCTAACACCCTCGTTTACCTAGATAGTAGCAGGGTTTCAAGCCCCAACAGTGGCAGGGATCTTTTCTCGCACCAATACGGCTATGGGGTTGGGGTTCGACCCAGCCTGATAAAATGGGTGCATGATAATTTGCTGAATGCCCTGGGAATTGTCCAGGAATGACAAGCGGAAGGTAACTGTAGTATTTTTTTTTAATGCTAAAGCATTCCTCTGAAACCAGCTCTAACTTTAAATAACCGACGTAAATCACCTTTTTTTTGCGTCCGTTCGCTTTGAACTTAAGCGTAGTCCACACACGTGCTACTAATTCTTGTGCACTGGACTAATTTTTTGTTTGTGTGTGGGTTAGCTTTCCTTGTTACCAGTGTCCATTTCTATCAGGCGAACTCATTTCGACTTCTGAGGAATTTATAATTTACATCCCTAAGTCAAGGACCAGAAGTCAACATTTTAGTCCAACTGATCGGTGTTGGGGGTTGAACCCGCTACTCAGTATCAGCACACCGGAAGTTTAGGAAGAGCATTCTGATCCATTCGGTCATGCTGACCTCCAAATCACCTGTGATGTTTGTGTTTAGTTCTTCAAGCTCTCTGTGGATCCACACAACAGATCTTATTTAGAAAGGCAGCGCTCATCTAGAAATGCACCACTTTACCCAGGTGTATGGGTTACCAGGAGTAGACAACTCAGGGCATTGGGATACAAAATAAGGACAACCGACGGATACTACGGAAGCTCTGCTCTATCTAGAGAAGTTTAAACACAGAGACAAGTATTGCATGAGTATGTAAACACATCCAGACCTATAAGTATTCACCAAGCCAGTCTCTCTGGCTTAGGCGTTAACGTCTTTCTCCGTAATCCCGTATATTCTCGTGAGTAACGTAACCTGCGCGAGAATCGGTAGCAGTTCTCGTCGCGCTGGTAACTTGGGGGGGGGGGGGGGGGTATGTGAGCCGGTCGCTCAGAAAAAATGGCAAACTACTGAGCGTAATCTTGCCTAGTACATCAACAGCAGCTGAAAAATGCCGATACTGACTGCAACGTCCTGTAAGGAAAATGCAAAAAAAAAAAAGGATGTGCAATCAAACACTAAAGCACCAGGCCCTTCATTCTCGTGTCCCAATGCGAAGTTGTACACGTGAGAATCTGCTTCCTTGTCCACAGTGATGGAAAGGGAGATGGAAGTGAAGCTGGGACACACCAGGCATGCACTTTTTGTTAAAAGCCACAAGCCATTTGATTTACCAGCACGGAGCTGATGCGCTCGGTGGGTATACGATGGCGGGGATGTTAACGGGGAGATCGGAGCATCTATGGTCATGTCTGGAATGCGATGATGATGGTCCTCACTAATCACTCAAAAGAAGTTTCCAAGTTGAATGTACAAACGCACGGAAGAAGAGAGACACATGGGAGTCATGGCTTGGGTGAGTCCGCCTTCTGAGACCGTCAAAGAGGTAAAGGGGCCGAAACAATCGGCGAGGAAGCACTTTATCTGAGGATCGGTGAGTAGGCACTTTATCTAAGGATCGGCGAGGAGGCACTTCATCTGAGGATCGGAAACCTCCTGTCATGCTTGCCTCTAGGTTGGGTACAAACTGCTATCTAGTTATATCTATCTTGGAGGAAACAGAGTGAATTAGAGATTACAGTGTCCTCTCTGGCATTTGCAGATCTTGTTCGTTTCACGGCCTGGACTGTGTCGATTAAACAAACAACAACAAAAATAAACACACACACACAAATAAGAAAGTAAGCTGTATGTCTGTTACATGACGTTGCAATCAACCCGATTGGCTGCTTGTAATTGACCAGGAAATATTAGTTCAGTAATTTGCCACTGCTTTCTGAACCATCAAAATCAACACAAAATGGTTTGCTTCCAAATTCCCCGCAGCCGATTTCGAATCCGAGACTCGGTTTTAAAAAACAATGCTGCATGTCCTTCGTAGGACGCTGCGAAAAATCCCCAAACCCCAACCCGCTTTTCTAGTTAAGTTTACGTTCAGTAGGATGCCAGTGCTTTCTGAACGAGAAGTCAAAGTTGTAGTCTAAACTGACGCGTACAAGAAACTACCTCGCTTCCTCCTCATCAACATACCATCAGTTTACTAGCTAGAGCACTCCATTCTTTCAGCCACGCCGGTCTCTCGACTCGGTGTGACATGCAATTACGATACTGTGCGTCTCACTATCCCCTAAGCTACAGCGCCGGTTAATAAAACAGAAAAGAACGATATATTTCAACCAACCATTCTCCTCCCTACCCCCCCCCCCCCCCCATTTTTGTTCCTCCAAGATTTAAAGGCAGTGTGTGTGTGTGGGGGGGGGGGGGGGGGGGGCCTGAGAGGACCCACGTGTACGTTGTGCTGCACTTTGAAGTTTCCTAAGCAGTTGGAAACCGTAAACAGCAGGCCCAGTGAGCCATCCCCCAGGCAACATTTTACAATCAGACAACCTGCCCACAAAAAGAATATATAGCACGTTTGATGCTCGTATACATATATAGTTGTATTTTCGCCGATGCTAAGGCGTTCGTGCACTGTGATGATACCGTCCGTGTGTGATCTGTGGAAGGGGACCGGTGTATTTATGGAGATTTTCACGTGAAATAAAACCGACCATTAACAACAAAACCAGACTATCTAGGTATGTTCCTGTGGGGGGTCTTTATTACCAGTCGTAGACCGCCTTCTATTGCCAACACTGAATACGTAATGCTGTCAATGTGATACTGACTTATACAGGTGTTTGTAAGTTAAGATGTGCGATTTTAACTTCCGCTGGCACTGTGGTTAATGCGTTTACCTGCCAAGACAGTGGTCAAAGTTCAATGTCCAGCAGAGGAGGATGACTTCCGATCAGCGGTGACTCCGACGTTAACTGAGCCTCATGAAAATGACTACCATACATTTTTTCCGAGTTTTCTAGGAATCGTCTGGGAAGGATGATGAATCGACCAGCAAGGGAACTGCCCCCTTCACCTCATATGTCGTGAACTAGAATATGTGAAAACCCAACACTCCACACCTCAAATGCAGTACCTGATATGCGACTACCTTTATTTTTTACCTGAACCAGCAATAGAAGAAGGTAAACAACAACACCCCGTGGCGATTGTCTAGGCCCATTATTTTGAAGACCAAATGTCACTAATGGCTGATGTGGCTGCCTTCACGCCCCATCACATTTTCTAGGACGCAGTTTAGACTGGGTCGGCCTGGAAGCCCAGGTCAATGTTTAAACCAATTCCCTCTTGGAGTCGGGTTCAATCATGATCACTGGGTCGCAAGCGTGTTGGTCACTGAGCTATGCGCCTTACAGTAGAAACCAACTGTCAATAAAAGGAGAAAGTAGGAAGAAGCAGCTTTACGGGGGAAAAATCAAAAATGGCATTGTTGCTAGGAGGCATTCACCAGTACGCCAAAACAAAACAAAAAAAACAAAAAAACGAAAATACATACGAGGGAGATTCAAATGAAAACCTTAACCTTTTTTTTAATCAATATATTCTAAAAAACAGTAAAGAATACTGGTCCGTAGGTGTAATGGTTCAAACGTTACGCGGGCAATAGCATGAGCGCAGCCCGACGATGCCTACTCTCGGCATTCGTTGGGCCACCTATTTCGCCGCGCACTCAGGCCCTCAGGCAGAAAATTGTGACCGTCTAGCACAGTGGTTCTCAACCGGTGGGGAATTCCCCCCCCCCCCTCCCGGGTTTCCAGCGTGGAATTAAGATTATTTCAAGATCGCGTTAATACAAGAACCTATTACCTGATGTAGTTTTTCCCCTCCATACTTGACGGTTCTGTACTTCTCGCCCTTCTGAAATTCGTTTTGTAACGTAAGTAGACCTGCAAATCACGTTTTATGTTGACGTCTAGACTTGTTTTAGTGTGTGTTATTAAATTTCTCTGTCTCTGTGGCTAAGGGCTTGCGAACGCGGTTTGTGAGCCCATATACCCGGATTCGAAACACAGCGGTGTTGGTTTTTATCGAAAAAGGTACAGGAGCCGGTCGTTCAGAAAGCAATGGCAAACTACTGAACGTAAAATTTACCCAGGAATCACGAACAGCAAAAATGCTGGGGTTGTATGCTACGTCCTGTGAAGGACATGCAACTTAATAATGATTAAATTTAGCTTCCATTTTTTCGTATACTGGATAGGGGCGGGGGAATTTATAAGGAGGAAATACGAAAAAAAGGGAGGGGGTGACATACTGAATATATGGTGAAGGGGTGCATGGGCCAAAAAAAGGTTAAGAACCACTGGTCTAGCATATCAAACACCCACAGCGGGTTCCTTCTTCTGGACTTGTTTCGTTTACGTATTCGGATAAAATACACACGCACACAGGAAGGACTAGAAAGAATGAATACAACTAGAACACCATCTTCTTTCCCACGGCGCCGCAGACAAAGACGCTCTTTCAAACGACCAAGAACACACGAGGAAAGAACAGTACGACTGTTGACTGAAAGAAAAGTGATAAGAGAAGACAAGAGAAGCGAAAGATAAACCATGCAGACCGACACCTACACGGCGTTAGTACACGCTGTGAATAATCAGTTGTTTTCAGAGGCGGATCCATCACTAAACAAGGCACCGGGGATCTTTACAGAGGCGGATTCATCACTAAACATGGCACCGAAGATCTTTACAGAAATGGGAATATAGTCAATTTCAGCTGCCTACAATGTATTCCGAGGAAAATGCAAAGACTACCATGGAAACGCAGAAAATCCAATGACTAAGTCCTACAAGAAACAAATGAGAACCGTAAACTGATTAGACTTTCAAAATTTTTTGGACACGTTATGAGAAGAAATAAATTTGAGAACTTGGTGACTAGTGGCAAGATTGAGGGGAAGAGAACAAGGGGAAGGCAGAGAAGTAAATACCTGGATGGCTTGGCCACGTGGTATGGTCGAGTCAAGAACACAGAGCTGATCCACGACTCTGTTGATCACGTAAGATAGCGAAACATGACCGCCTACGCTTATCAGCATGGCACATAATAATGATGATGATGATGATTCATAATCCCGTGTCCCCATCGACAATATAACATCTTTCTTTCATCAGTAGCTAGTTCCACGGTCATACTCAGGATTACAGCCATACATGACTGAATAGGATACTACTTATTTCATGCTGATCGCGATGACATCACCTGGTGAGTGCCGATTGGTCTATACAAATACGGGTCTAGGGCCATATGCCAAAGAGCCTGACGACGTGTCAAAGGGTCATTGATTTGACTGAACTGGCCGTCGCACCTACTATTCTACGGTGTAAAGTACTAGACTTTCACCTACACTGGGGTACTGCATAATGAGGCGATGTGACCAGCTTGTCCTCGTCCTCCTACTTATTTTCCAGAAAACAATGAGAATAATCCACTCCCTATTTAACGGTGCAGAGTTTGTCTAAGTGGCTTGCTGGCTTGCGATTGAACCGGAACTTCTTTATTCAGGGGTGTGAAAAATTCAGGAAAAGTATAACAGAATTGACGAAAATCCTTGAAATTTGCGCACGGTAGTCGGGAAACTCCAAGAGAGCCAACACTGAGATAGAAAAATTACTGGTAAATATTGCCACGATTCATCTGTACTGGTAAGCAAGTAAGTGCACCAACTGCTATGCCGTCATCTGTATTGGTAAGCAAGTAAGTGCACCAACAGGTATGCCGTCATGAGCCTTGGGGTATCCACTATCTGCTTAATTTGCTGTATATCATTATTCTTGCGCGATAATTTTCTCATGTTCAGCATTGTGAGTAAAGCAACGATTCCATTTGTCAGTGGTGGTTGGGGGAGCTCTCGTTGTCTGTCTATAGTTGTTGCTCTTCAAGTTTTCTCGAGCTGTTTGAGGTCTTCGTTCATCAAAGAAACCAAGCTTGTAGAATGCGTTTCGGAGTCGGGGGAGAGGTGGGGATGAATATAACCAGTATTAGCTCTGCTTTTACCCGTACACGCTTCTTCTTCTTCTGTTGCTGCTGCTAATGCTTCATCTGGAGCACACACACTGGCAGTCAATGCTCTTAACTTCTCTCTACCAACGAATACTTCGATCGTGTTAATGATGCCTATATTGTTATGTATTGCCAAGCTGTTTAATGTTTCAACATACATGTGTCTCTGTGTTCCTCTGTTTCACTAATACTAGGACAGTCAGAAGAAAACAATGAGCAAGTGTTGTAAGAGACAAATGAAAACAGCAAACTGATTGCAGAAATTAGATTATACTGTCAAATTTTTGGGGTACGTTATGAGAAGAAATAAACTAGAGAACTTGGTGACAACTGGCAAAATTGAGAGGAAAGGAACAAGGGGAAGACAGAGAAGTAAATATTTACTGGCTTGGCCACATGGCATGGTCGGGACATGAGCATAGAGCTGACCCACGACTCCGGTGATCTTGTAAGATGGCGAAACATGACCGCCCACTCTTATCCGCATCACATGATGATGATGATGGTGAGCCTTAGTATCCCCCCCCCCCCCCCAATATGGCTGTTTCTATGTCATCGAGTCTGTTGATTGCCTCATACATTTCATTCGTATTTTCCTATGGTTTTGACGATGGCATTCCACGTTTGCCCTCTTATCTGTCCACGGTATTCTCAACACTTCGTAAAATACCGCACAATTATCAACATCCAGAGCCGCAACCACGCCTGGGATTTGAAAACAAAGTCATAGCTTCTGTTGGGATGCCACAGACCACCCTAGACACCGAATTTTCCAGACTCTATCCCACAGGCTGAGCTTCAATGATTACTTGTTAATTTATCGAACTTCTGTTTGGTGAATCCAAAAGTGTCCAGGTAGCCCCCTGAACAAAACAAAACAACATCTTTAACAGCAACAATAACAACAACCCACCACTCTTTCGAAGCCGCCGCCATAGACATTGATTTCACATAAACTTCGCAGCTCCATAAAATATGTTGCACAGAATGAAAACTGCACACGGCGGCAACATTGGAAGAAACACAGAATCACATACGGTAGTAAAAGGAGGGGGTGTTTAATGTACCGATATAAAACATATTTTGCCGATCCGATAACAATTGTGAATATTTCCGATAGGAAGCAAAACTAACAACGCTGGCCAAGCGGCGACAGGCGCCCAATAGGCAGTGCTGTTAACATTTTACAAGGGGGTATAATTTGTTCAGTCTTTTGTTAAGGGGAAATAACCGAAAGGTATAAATTTCACTTGGGCGATTGCTTCGATTATAGAGCTATTTCTCTGGTTACGACTTAAATTTGGTTGACTTTTTTTTTGGTACATCCTCTGGAAGATTGGATTTTTTTTTTTTAACGCTTAAGTCAGGTGCATTATTATTCTAGTAATTTGAGCAACGAAAGAGGTTTGTATCTATCGAAGTTGAGACTATCATAGAGACTTATGTCCAGTCCTGGTAAAATTTGTTTTCAGGCCTGGTGCTGTGTTTGGAACACGCTGCTCTTCCTTCTTTAACCACATTTTTCCCCCGCATATCCTTTACAAGACAATCGCTGTCAACACCAGCATTTTACCGCTGTCGTTGATTTCTTGGCAAGATTACGCTCATTACTTTCTGAGCATAGATGTCACTAATTCAATGGAAGACTTGGCTTTAAAAAAAAAAACGCTTAAATCTGATGCATTGTTCAGGTCATTTGAGCCATGAAAGAGGTTTGATCTATCGAAGTGAGTCTGGAATAGAGACTTTTACATAGGGTTTTCCAGAGTTGGTGCTAAGTTTGGAGTACCCTGCTCTTGCTTTTACAGCTATGCAGAAGTCAATCATGAATACCCTGATCACGGAAACAAACAGAAAAGCTCGCTGTAAGAGCTGTTGGCGGTATTCTGTGGGATGCGAACTGCTCAGTATATGGAGGTCATCAAAACCCCAAATCTAGGGACTGAGTTCTGATCTCTAAAAGAGCGGCCTATGATGAAGGTCGGCTTAACATACTGCTTCTTTCGTTCGCTTGAAATGTGTCTATATCTGCAATGTTGTCTTTTGTATGAATTTAACTGTCTTTTTTAGTTCACTCAGTGGTCCAGAGTTTCTGTCGTTTCTATAGGCCAGAAGGTTTGCCTAGATATGTCGTATTTTGGACAATCTTGAAGTATGCGATCTGCTGTCTATGTCAACAACCCACATGAGCATATGGCTGATACGCCAATCTTGAATTGTGTTTACATGTGGTGCTCAGTGAGGATACGCCGCAGGCACGCGCAAGTTGTGAAGATTCTTTTCATGAGTCCAGTATCATGTATCAGCACTTCATGTATGAAAGCCGCCTTCTCAAGGCGGGAGATGTTAATGTTCTGCTCTTTCCTTCCCTTGAGAGCAGACGGACATGCATGAACCAGCTCTGGATGGGACCGTGGGAAGGGAGGGGGCGTGGGGCTAGAGACTTGCTTCTTATTTCTACTTGTATACTTATTCCCACCGACCGTCCTTCCCAAGCGCCAATCAACGTGTGTGTATTAATTCTTAAATATGTCACCAGCCTACAGTTGATTGTTTGCTTCATATCCTTTTAAAGGACATCGCTATCACCATCACCAATTTACTGCTGTTGTTGATGTCTTGGCAAGTTTACGTTCAGTAGTTTGCCATTGCTTTCTGAACGACCAGCTCCCATACCAATTCGTTAAAACCCAGCGCAACGTGGTCTGCTGCCAAATGACGCGCAGCTATGTTTCGAATGCGGGTATGCAGGATTATGAATAGCGTCTGTAAACCCTTCCCCATGGAGGCTGGCTACAGTTGATTAAAACACTGATAACTGACACCGAATTAGAAGGTTTAAGTGGGATCAATCAAATGACAAGACACAGATGAATACAAAAATACAAATGAATTTCGCGAATACAAACGAAATTCGCGAAATAATACTATTATGTCCAGAAAATTATTCTTTAAAAATAAAACAAACACAAAACGACTGTCCGATTAAGCAGAATTTAAAGTAATCACTGTCTGTATTTAATGCATAAGAAAAAGACCGGATGCAGTGGGTTAGGTAACAAATATCCATACCATAACGAGTTAAAGTCATAACTATACTTAGTAAGACAAGACAACAGAAGAACGTGTGCAAGTAAACATGATTATAAACAGTAGCAGATCACATGCTCACTATGGTAGTTCTACAGAGTTTGGTCCTTCACGTGCAGGCACGCTGACAAATGGTCAGGGTAATGAAGAGACTGTCTACATCTACACAATATATCTAGATATATGTTCTGAAACATATCAACACAAGTCCTTACCTTATACACTTGGCCATATGTACCATTTCCAACGACTTCGATAAGATCAAATATCCCTGCAGGGTCCTGAAAATAAACATGAAAGATATAGCCACTCAAACGGTTTAAAATAAAGATATATACAGTTGCTAGTATTAAAAAACACGGCAATCTAAGGCTGTTCTAATATGGCAAACCGTATGCTCCTACTGTGAGTAAAAGGCAAAAGCAGCAGCAGCAGCAGAAGAAGAAGAAGAAGAAGAAGAAGAAGAAGAAGAAGAAGAAGAAGAAGAAGAAGAAGAAGAAGAAGAAGAAGAAGAAAAGAGGAAGAAGAAGAAGAAGAAGAAGAAGAAGAAGAAGAAGAAGAAGAAGAAGAAGAAGAAGAAGAAGAAGAAGAAGAAGAATGTTCCTGTTTGTTTACCAGCGATTACATGTACGAGAAATACCAAGCGGAGGTTAGCATGGCCGAATGGATATGAGCGCACGTTATTAAACATCCGGTGTGCTGATCCTGAGGTAGTGGATTCAACCCTTACACCAGTCAGTTGGACTAAAATGTTGACTTCTCGTCCTTGACTTGGGGTCGTAAATTACAAGTAACTCAGAAATCGGAGTGGGTTCGCCCGACGGCAAGAGACGCTGGTAATAGTGAAAACTAATCCACACTAATGGTGACAGAAGTGAAATAGAAATGAAAAAGAGAATAGGAATGGCCAAAAATGTTTTCAACGGTATGAAATCAATATTAACATATAGAAAGATTAACAACAGATTAAAAATGAGAATTGTCAAATGCTATTATATTTAGGGTTGTCATATACGTGGGCACCAAAAGGAGGACATAATAAGACAAAAAAGAAGACAAAGGACATATTGAATGTTTCATTTGAATCGTTCCTGATTAAACCCACAATCAGTACAAGTTTATTACAACAGCTGCCAATAAGTGTATCTTACTCTTAGTGAATCGACCAAGAAACAATCATGTTAAAAAAAAAAATATATAAATTCAATGGGGGTGTTTTCAATATGCTAATAAACATTATATAAACAGCCGACTGTACAATTATTACCTTATAATCTTTATTAACTCATTAAATAATAAAAAACAACAACATAAAATATAAGAAAAGCCGCAAATTTTACGGGTTTTTAGCTTCGCCTGCCAGATGGAGAATATTTGGCTAAAAAGGAGGACATGTCCTCTTTTTGACGGACGTCTGGCAACCCTATGTATATTCAACGCTACTGTATGGCACGGTAGTCTGAACATTGAACAAGCAACTAAAAGTCGCATAGAGGCCCTGGAGATGTGGATATGCAGACGAATATGTCGTATTTCATGGAAACAAAAACAATCAAATGCAGAGGTTCTAGAAAAACTGGGAATGAAGAGAGTTGATAAAAGAAATAAAGAGGAAGCACGTGAAATATTTCGGCGACGTTACAAAACATGACACTCTTACAAAAACCATACTGGAGGGCAAGGTTGAGGGCAAGCGAGCAAGAGGTAGACAACGATACAAGTGGGAAGATAACATCAAGAGATGGACGAACATTAGCCTGAAAGAATGTACAGTCAGGGCAAGAGACAGACAATGTTGGAGATCCATTGCAGCCAACCTTCATTGTGGAGACGGCACCTGATTGATAATATGCACGCAAAAATCAGTCCAGTGTTACTAGACGTAGAAGCGTTCAAAGCGAGCGAACGCAACACAAACACCAAAAAAAACAAAAATCACAAAAAAAAATATCACCCACCGTAACACCCCCACACGTCCCCGTCTAGCTGTAGTTTCCACACAATTTAAACACATGCTTGGATATGCTACATATGTTGGTTACATTATTATCTGGCCTTTGTTAAGTTAACCCTTTGAACCCTAGCGAACCAGCCGGTAATACTCCATTCCCATGGGCTCCTCGGAAACAATGCACAAAAAGCACTTATGGGGGAAATGAGTTGACAAATTCATTGCCAAACAAAAAGTAGGTTTAGATGGATGGCGGAAAATTGGAAGTAGGGCAGGGGTGTGTCAGTCACGACATAAAAGTTGTTAATATGGCAGCAGGCATGTTGTATTATATATCAAATGAAAGTGGGGAAAGTACTATTCTGCACATGGCAGATATGGTAAGTCGTTTAAGATGATTTTCATCACATGGTATTTAATCAGCTTTGAATTATTTTGTGGATGAATTGTTTTTGTACATGATCAGCTCCATTATTGCTGAGTATATCTGCAGGATTAAAAATCCCTGTATCGCCATTTAGTTGATACATAACCTGGGATCTGCACCCTTCGATACCTCTGTACTGTAAGCTATACACCTACAGGACTCGGAGAAACACTAGACTAGCAAGAACGTAATCCGAATCGCACGTGTCACCAACAGTCATTAAGATTCAGTGTCATTATCAGAATAATCACATCACAATCTAAATTCAATCAGCATTCTCTGAACCACCGAGCATTAATTACTTCGACAGCTTGTTCCATTGCAGCTTCTTAGAAGGGTCATATCTTGAATTTCCAACACGTTTTTTCATCATGACAACGAACAACAAATTCCAAAACATTCTCAATTCAACAACACCGCGTTTGTCTTTTTCCCCCCTTAACTTATTAGAGTGTGCGTGTGTCCTATGCCGGGCCTGTCTGATTAATCTGAGACACAAGTTTCAGACCAAAAAACGGTGTCTCGGGGCGTTGCTTTAAACATATGTCGATAAAATGGCACCTCGAGGCCTGGATTTGTATCCCCATACATGCTGATAAACCGATACCTCTGGGTAAAAGAGTTAATAAAACAAGCACCGATGCCGGGGTTGAAAACACCAGTAAACGCCCTGGTCCAAATATACTTTTTTTTAGTTATCAACCCAGAATCTCTTCAGCCCTACTTCATTTTTTTCCCCCCAGCATGCCCTCAAATGTTTGAAGGAACGAATGAACTTTAGTTTCAAAGGGTCATGAATTGGGCGCACAGGTCCGTTTACCTATAAGAGGGCATCATGACATGTGGCAGCCCATACCTGGCAAGCTTTTCTTTCACGTTTCACCACAAACACAGGTGATACTTTATGGCCTGCATATTTACTTTGTCTCTAAGAACTATTTTGCGTTTCCCATACCATATGTGCCAGTTTCGTGGCTTAGAGGTTATGACTTTTCTCCGTAATCTCGTATACTCTCGTCGGTAACGTGATGACGGTGAGAATCAGCATTGGTTCGAATCGCATCGGTAACTTACGGGCCGCTCAGAAAGCAATGGTAAACTACTGAGCGTAATCTTGCCAAGAAATCAACATTCAGCTGAAAGATGCTGGTGTTGACAGCGATGTCCTATAAAGGATATGAAAAAAAAAAATACCATATGCGCGAAATTGTTCTTAAAGCATTTGTATTCATAATCATGATCAGAGAAAGTAGACGTGGAGAGTCCAGAATTTTGGGCACGTTGCTTAAAAAGTCGCTTAAAAGTCGACTTCATTACACCAGGTTTATCCCATATGGCCCGGTCTCTTTCCGCAGTGCGGAAAGCGTCGCACAAAACACGAACTCCATAGCTCCAACGACGACCCACAGGAGTCTCCGAAAAAATGCACTCGTGAACCGAAGGACGCGGCCCGGCATCGAACCCACAATCTTCGGAGCCCGAGTCAAACGGCTTGACCAATTCGCCATGGAGGATATGGAAGAAATAAACTGGAGAACTTGGTGACAACTGGCAAGATTATAGGGAAAAGAACATGGGAAAGGCAGAGACGTAAATATGTGGATCACATGGCATTATTGAGAAAACAGCACAGCTGATCCACGACTCTGGTGATAGCGTGAGGTGACAAAACGTGACCGCCCACACTTATCAGCATGGCACATAATAATGACGATGATTCATAATCCTGTTTCCCCCATGGAAAATATAACAGCTTTCTTTCATCAGTAGCCTGTTCCACGGACACGCGCACGATTACAACCATACTTGACTGAACAGGATATTACTTATCTCAAGTTCGTTGTCTAATTATCCTGAAGAACAGGCATGCACGAGTGCACAAAAATCCAGAGGGTAATGATTAATCAATGTGCGTCTGAAAGCAGTGTGATATTACCAGCTCGGTGGGATTTTACAGATCGGTAAAGCCAAATGCCAGTGTCATGTGGGTAGATACAGGAAATACTTCAAGGACATGTACACCCGTGAATAGTTTACATAAACAAAATAGAGAAAGAGGATGGGTTGTTTGTTTGTGTGTGTGCGAATGTGTGTGTGTGTACACGCATGCGCGCGATCTCTCTCTCTCTCTCTCTCTCTCTCTCTCTCTCTCTCTCTCTCTCTCTCTCTCTCTCTCTCTCTCTCACACACACACACACACACACAGATGTGCAGCAAAAATAATTGCAATTACAGAAGACTAGACGGGATAACTAAGTCTGACCAATAGAAAAATGAATGAGATAATTTGTAATCACTTGTTTAAAAAACCTTCAAATATTAAAACAAACATGTATGACAGCTCAGAATAATGAAGAAGAACAACAGCTATTTTACATAATATGACATTATACAACACCTCAACACTGATCAACATTCTAGTTTAGTTTAGTCGATCAACATCACGGCACACGGTTATAACCCATAAATGCTCCGTTCTACTTCTAAATCAAGCCTGAGTCCGGAGAATCTCAGCTCAGTGCACGAACTCCGTAGCACTGGCGAGAATCCTGAAATACTTTGGGTAGATTTTTAACTCGAAATTTTGCCCGGACAGTGCCGTTAGGCTACTCTTTTTCGATTTCCAACTGATAAGGGATTATTTTACGTGCGCAACAATACACACGGGCGTCGGATCTCACTACCCAGACCAGGGGAAATTTTGTAACTAGAAGTACACGTGAAAAAAAATCCCGACCCTCACTGGACTTGACGGGACCTCCAGCACTGGAGACGGACACCATACCTCGAGGCCACTCAGGCCCCCCCCCCCCCCCCCCCATACAAGACGTGAACACTGAAGACATAAGCAGCATGATGTCTTAGAAACTGAAATACTCTGGTCATATCAAATGTCACAGTGGCATGGAGAGAACAGTGATGGAGGGCATGGCTTCTAACAGAAGAGGCAGAGGTCGGCTGGCTGAAAGGTGGACACAGTACCACTGCAGACAAAATGGACATGAGAGTGCATGAATGGGAGAATTGATGCGTGATTATGACTTTTCGGTAAGCCATGATGACAGCGTTGTTCTGAAAATGACCTGACTTTATGATGCTGATGATGATGATGAAACTGTGGTTTCACTCAAGTTTTGAAATGCATCAGTGTGCATGCATATCTAGAGTCTGGTTTTAGGGTGCCAGAAACTCACCACTGTCCCTTTTCCTGTTTGTTCTGCCGCAATGCCATGAAGTCATGTGTGAAAAATACACATCTTTAGCACTTTATCTCTACTGGAGCACTAGCCCTCAACCAACTCACTTCAAGTCGTTCTATCCTTATCTATCCTTAGTTATCCCATGCAGCTTCATCCAGGTCAGCCCTACATTATAATCTCTGTCATTTATTCCAATCTCCATGTGGTGTTAGATCGTTAGATCTTCCACTAATTTTGTTTTGCCCAGTGGATTCCAGAAAAAGGCATTTCTAGTTATGCAATTCTCAGATCGCCTCAATGCCTCCTAGCAAGCGGTAGCATCTTTTCTTCATCTCTTGATTCCCTGGAACCTGTCTAGTTCTCTCTCTCCATAAACTCAGCATTAGTGAATCTGTCATAACATCTCAATCCACCTATTCTGCACAGGCATCTGTCAGTTGAATGCTTCTAGATTATTAGTAATTCTTTTAGTCATTCTCAATGTTTCTAATCTATACAGCAAATCCCTTAAAAGTAAACACAGTCCCTTGGCAGACACTGCCCAATGGGGTGCTGATTTGTAGACTTATCATATTCTAGACCACAGCCTAAGTTTTTCTGTCTTTCTTTCCAAGACAATTCTGAAAATTATCTGGTACCCATTATATGAGGATGACTAATAGCAAAATCAGAAGCTGAATTACAAGACATGAACAGTCTAAATGAAATGTGTAGGGAACATAACATAAAAATTAGCACAAGCAAAACAGAGGTGACTATAACTAAAAAAGAAAAAAAAAAAAATTCACCTAAACGAACATCCCTTGAAACAAGTAAAGAGTTTCAAGTACCTAGGAAGTATAATATCATCAAATGGCAAATCAGTTGATGAGATCGAAAATAGATGCAATAAGGCAAACCAACTCATTGGACAAATGGCACCAATACTAAAGAACAAACATGTATCAATATCTACTAAGAAAGCACTTTACAACACAATCTTCATACCAACTCTATGTTACCAATGCTAAACCTAGACAATGACAGAAAAAGAGAAAATCACAACAACAGAAATGAGATTCCTGAGAAGAATACTCAATGTATCAAGAAGAGATAAGATCAGAAATGAAGAAATCAGGACTAAAGTGGGGGTTATTGCTGTGCTAGAGTTTGTTACAAGCCAGGTTCAGAAAGCAATGGCAAACTAATGAACGTAAACTTGCTAAGAAATCACAAACAGCCAAGAAACGCTGGGGTTGACTGCCATGTCCTGTAAAGGATATGCAACTAACTTTTGTTTTAAAAACCCATTACATGAGGCTGGATCAAGTCCAGAGCTGTACTGGACAGAAAACAGACATCTGCCTTTGCTTGGGGATTGAACTTCAACCACTGTCTTGGTAAACAAACACACATTTCCAAACTACTGTTAGTTGCATGTCCTTTAAATGGACGCATTAGTCAAACCCAGCATTTTTGGCTGTTCGTGATTCCTGGGCAAGTTTACATTAAGTAGTTTGGCATTGCTTATTGAATGACCGGCACCCATACCATTTAATAATAAGCCAACGCAGCTGTGTTTCGAATGTAGGTCTGCAGGATTACGAACTGCATCTGTAATTCCTTCACAACGGCGCCGGAAAGCTACTGTAGCTTCCTCATAATGTACAAAAGTGCAGGAGTCTTGTACATGGCTTGGGGCATGTTGGGTATATGGTGGTAGCCCTATATTTGTATAGACCAATCGGAACTGGACAGGTCATGTTAATATCACACCGACTATCTTGACTTCCCAGGACACATCCTGATATCCAATTTAGGCTGAGTCAACCTGACAGCGACTGCAATGCTGTGACTACCAAATAAGTATTACTTTTATGAGTGCTAATCAATACTTGCTAAATTATTTCCCTTATAATATTATTTCAAATCCGTAGAAGTAAGAAATAAGCAATGCTCCAATTTAGAACTTTGTCTACAAGTCTAAGAAAGGATATATTTATATGAAATATCCCAGAAAGACCAAGGAAACAGCCAGAGTACCAACAGAAAAATACTGCAATCAAGATATCAATAGAGAAATTATTGAAAACCAATTATGGTGCACAGCCCGTGGTACTACTGACAGACACAAAACCAGTACCTCAGTCTGGGAAATTGCCAGTACTATAGACATTTCTATCTGAACTAGGCAGCCAACATAAGATCGTCATACAGTGGACTACAGTTTGTAGTGTATTTAAATGAGACAGCTGATCAACTAGCTAGGAAAGGCGTAACAGACGAGCAACCTGATGTATGTCACATAACCATCATCAAGTGCCATGCCAGCCAGCGTCGGCATTCATGACTCTCCATAGATCTTGGTCCTTGGTTTTCTGGATTAACTCTGCTGATGATATTCCTCCATGCCACTGTCTCAATCCATCCAGTATGTCATATATTACCAAGATACACCAAGCCACAGCCATGGCAGTCAGGTCTTAGTCAGATATGACTGAGCTACCGTATAACAGTAGACGGTACTACCTGGTTTCTGTTAGCGCCGAACGTTGGGCGGCGCTTACCAAACCCGACACCCCACATTGTGCCAACGGCTTCGGGCGGAAGAGCGCAATTGGGAGGGTACAAGCCTTACCCTGGTGCGAGGAAATGCAAGCTAAAGACAAAATTGTCATGGCAGGGCAGACCAGGCCCTAAGCCTTGGTTGGCGACTGGTCTAGGATCGAAGCTCCGACAGGCGGACAGTTAGAGCATTGCTTTGCTGATCCGGCAGCTTCTGCAGCTTGTCTTGTTCCAGATGTAGGGGTGTTACCTTTCCTCTGGAGTGAACTAGGCAGGCCGAGAGAGGGATCATGCTGCATGGGCAACACATGATCTCTATATTTTAGCCCAGGCTTTGTGCTATGGAGAGGCAATAACTCCATCCCTGGTCTTAACTGGTCTCGGAATCAAAGCGAGAGGCAACTGTTACGGGTTAAAGGCTGCCAGGCAGTGTGCAAATGATTATTGGATCAAGTTATGTGAGTCCATTCAAATCGCAAGTGATAAGGGAGACATAAGAAGCATGTATGAAGGAATAAAGAAAGCCTGTGGTCCAGTGATCAAAAGAAGTGCACCGCTGAAAACCTTGACTGGAGAAGTCATCACTGATAAGAAACAGTAGATGGACAGATGGGTAGAGCACTATTTGGAGCTTTACTCAAGTGAGACCAAACTAGCGGATGATGCCCTTAACGCCATAGAGGCTCTACCAACTCTTGACCACCTGGACACACTTCCCACCATAACAGAAGTTAAGTGTGCTATAAATGAACTTGCATCTGGCAAGGCTCCAGGTAAGGATGGGATTCCAATAGAGGTTATCAGGAGTGGGCAAGACACACTCACTCTACAGATCCACCAGCTAATAGAGCTATGCTGGCGTGAAGGACAAGTCCCACAGGATTTCAAAGATTCAAACATCATAACGCTGTACAAGAACAAGGGCGATCGGAGCGACTGTAACAACTATAGGGGTATCTCACTTCTGTGTATTGTTGGAAAAGTATTTGCCAGAATTGTTCTGCGCAGACTTCAAGTCTTAGGAGATCAAGTCTACCCCGAATCACAGTGTGGCTTTCGACAGAACCGGTCTACCACTGATATGATATTCTCATTGCGACAAATGCAAGAAAAATGCCGTGAACAGAATCAACCACTGTTTATTGCCTTCATCGACCTCACAAAGGCATTTGATTTGGTCAGTCGTGAGGGTCTGTTCAAGGCACTAAAGAAGATTGGCTGCCCACCAACTCTTCTGTCCATTGTGGAATCGTTCCACACAGGCATGAAGGGTATAATCAAGTTTGATGGTGCAACTTCTGAAGAATTTGAAATCAAGAGTGGAGTTAAGCAAGGTTGTGTACTAGCTCCCACCCTCTTTGGAATATACTTTTCACTTCTACTGAAATATGCATTTCGTGATCAGGATGGTGGTATATACATTCACTCACGCTCAGATGGCGGCCTCTACAATGCTCAGAGATTGAAGGCTAAGACCAAAATTAGGAGGGTACTGATCAGAGAGTTGCTTTTTGCAGATGATGCTGCAGTTACGACCCACTCTGAGGAAGAATTGCAATGTCTACTATCTGCATTCTCCAATGCTTGTTCTGAATTTGGTTTAACAATTAGCAAAAAGAAGACACAGATTATGTCACAAGGTGCACATGAGGTACCATCAATCTTTATTGACGACGCCGAACTAGAGATAGTAGACCATTTTACATATCTAGGATCAGTGGTAAATAGCAAATTATCCCTAGATCAGGAAATCAACACCCGGATTGGTAAGGCAGCAACAACAATGAACAGGTTAAGAAAAAGAGTCTGGGAGAACAGGAAGCTTACTGCCAAAACAAAAGTCCTTGTCTATCAAGCCTGTGTCCTTAGTACTCTTCTCTATGGCAGTGAAACCTGGACAACTTACTCACACCAAGAGAACAATTTAAACAGCTTTCATATGCGGTGTCTGCGAAGAATTCTTGGTATTAAGTGGCAAGACAAAATCACAAATACTGAAGTATTGGAAAGATCAGGTTGTGTGACAGTTTATTCCATGCTCAGTCTTCGTAGACTTAGATGGATAGGACATCTTAGGAGGATGGATGATGGTAGAATACCAAAGGATATCTTTTTTGGTGAATTACAGATGGGTAAGAGATCTCAGGGTCGGCCTCTACTACGATACAAAGATGTGTGTAAGCGGGACATGATTGATACAGGCATTGATAATGCACATTGGGAGCAAGTCGCCGCTGAACGTGTTGCATGGAGGGCAAATATCAGAAATGGAATAAAGTCAAAGGAGAAAATTATTGCAGAAAAGTCACACACCAAGCGTTTGAGACGTAAGATGGTGCATGATGGTGGAAATGACCACGTGTTCGCATGCACCCACTGTGAACGGACATTTACAGCGCAAATTGGCCTTATCAGTCACACTCGCTACCGCCATAGTTAAAAGTTATTATGCCTTTTTAGAGCACAAACTATCGTCTGTCAAGACGGCAAGGTGCCAATGACACCAAGCCACCAACACCAGCACAAGACAGATTACCATTTCAAAACAAATTGTTATTTTGCACCTCAGAACAGGACATAATCGATTATGCAGCAAAATATATACAATTTTTAACACTGACAAAGCAGACATGTATGGATGTGGATGGGCACTGCAGACAACAGATCACATACAACAAGACATCCCCCAATATGACATTCCTAGACACACCTTCTGGACTAGAGAAACAATAGTGGAAGCTAAACTGTATGGATCACTGACTGAACTAACAAAGTAAAGTTTCTATAACATTGCAGACATAGAATTTTGAAATGAACGTTAAAAAAAAAAAAGAAGATATTTCATGCCAAAACAATCCAGACAAACTTCAGGGATAGGTCAAAGTTCTTTCTATGATGATTTACAGACTTTGGCAGCAACAATAAACTTGGCTGAACAACAATAAGAAATCAGGCCAGAAGTTTAGGAGTAATATTCACTGCATAGCTTCTGTCTCCAGTAATATCACAAATTATAACTTGTTATGTCAAGACAGTCATATAATGATTCTGAAGGAAACATCATTTCTAAATGAGTTTTCCCACTGGTATTGGCAACAATGTTTTTCTTCAACTCTGGACTTCAATGATTATTAATTTAGTTGACTTTTTATGTCACAAAAGTGATCAAAATACTTTCTGCAATATTCTATCCGAGTCTTAACTTGTTGTGCAATCTTTTATAATGGATTCTAAATTTTCTTCTCTCAACAAAAACTACAAACAACTCTGCAGAGCAGGTGGTTTTCTTAATGCAAACAATGGCAATGCATGAGGGATGTTATGTTCAAAGTATGGCATGTCTTATCTTTAAATATGTATGTTGTTTAATATTCTTCTAATATCCACTTTTTTCCACCTATCTTATTTCATCTAATATTTAAATATTACTGTTTTCTTGGGTGAGTTTGTTCCATGCTCAGTCTTCGTAGACTTAGATGGATAGGACACGTTAGCAGGATGGATGACGGCAGAATACCAAAGGACATCTTTTTCGGTGAATTACAGATGGGTAAGAGATCTCGGGGTCGGTCTCTACTATGATACAAAGATGTGTGTAAGCGGGACATGATTGATACAGGCATTGATAATGCACATTGGCAGCAAATTGCTGCCGAATGTGTTGCATGGAAAGCAAACATCAGAAATGGAATAAAGACAAGGGAGAGAATGATTGCAGATAGGTCACACACTGAGCACGTGAGATGTAAAATGGTGCGTGATGGTGAAAATGACCATGTGTTCACATGCATCCATTAGGAATGAACATTTACAGCGCGAATTGGTCTGATCAGTCACATTCGCTACCGCCATGGGTTGTAGTTATTATGCCTTTTTGAAACATAATGTAACAAACTATCATCTGTCAAGATGGCAATGACGATGAATGATTGTTTTCTTTGCATTTTGACTTATTTTATTATTTTTTGCTAGACTATCTACTTTATTATTTTAGTATACTGTCTCTCACATTTTCTTGAAGCACAGAGTCTACCTTTCTGTCTACATGATTTGGCCCCCTTTTTTTTTATTTCGTTTACAATAGTGTTTGTTTTGTCACTGAAGATAATAAATCAACATGTTAGGGTATTTTCAATGTGGCTGAATGGATAGGAGTGCTCACTCACTTCTGGTGCGCTGAAGTAGTAGGTAGTGGGAATGTCCCCTACACTGGTCAGCTTCAATTGTTACTTGTTTTCTCAATCATTAAATGCCATAAAAATATATGCTGATTCCTAAATTATCTTTAGTTTTTTTTCTACCCGTGACCACATCCTACTGCAGTAACATGTCTCTTCTGTAAATAGTAATATTATTTAGTTGCTAAATTAATATCTGTATGCATTGGTCTACATTAAATATGTATACTTATAGAATAGTGACTGCAAAAATAAGAATAAACTTAAGATTTTAATTTACAGAGGTCACAGAAACAATAATAATTCTGCTTAGTCAAAGAGAGAGAGAGACAGACAGACAGACAGACAGACAGACAGACAGACAGACAGACAGACAGACAGACAGACAGACAGAGAAGGAGAGATAGAGAGAGAATCTAATGGGGAAAAAGTTGAGGAAAAACTATTGCTGATGCTTTGTGCATATAACAAACTGTGTTATAAGAATTACAAGGCAATAGTTAATAATAAATCCCAAAGTAAGGAAAAGGAAACAAACAGTACTTGTGTTTGATGCAGATTATCTGGCTCTTGGTATAAAATAATTAAAATCACAAATATTTAATGTCTATGAGTAACATGCATGAGGTGGCAGCAGTAGCAGGAACTGATCCGAGTCTGGCACCTGCATTTGAACAGTTTATTTAAGCGAACAGAACAGAACTGGACATTAAATATTAATACATTTCTAAAATTTGATCTGAACACTAGCTTCTGCCCCAAGCAATGCACTGAAGCTGTGTGACTGATTTTCCTTCATGGCATTAACCAATGTATCATTTGTACTTCTTAGTAAAGAAATTGAACCAAATATTTGTTTATTTGTGTTTATTTTTCAAATGTTGTTCGTGTAGAAGTAATAAACTTATACTTTTGTGATTATCATTATTTACCCCAGCTGGCTCTGTGGTGAGAGGGTTATGGACACAGTTCCGTAATCCGGCGTACCACGGTCGAAACACAGCTGTGGGCGATTTGGTAGCCAACCGCCTTGCGTTGGTTTTTTATTAAATGGTATGGATGCCGGTCTCTCAGAAAGCAATGGCAAACTACTGAACGTAAATTGGCCAAGAGATCATGAACAGCAAGAAAGAATGTTGGGGTTGATTGTGATGGCCTGTAAAGGATGAGCGACTAACTTTTAACCGCAGTATTAGTCTATTACTATAACCAACCACAACTGAAAGACTAATAATTAGGATAGTAAAGTCAACTAAACTTAAAGGCTGTTATCATCACTCCACATTTAGTCTTATCTCAGATGCCTGTAGTTATGCTTTGAGATTTTCAAGCAAAATTAATTACAAGATTAGTAGTTTAGCATTTGATAAATATCTTCCTTTTCATGTACAGACATCAATTGAGTAAAGTCACAATGAATTAAAGTTTAAGCTTTTATCTCTCAAAACAATTTATTCTGTATGAGTGTGATGCAACTCAACTTAAAATTGTCCAATTACTCTTATGACCAAATCAGTTTATATTTATTACTTAAAGATTTAATCCCAGCAGAATTTTAGTATTACATGTTTACTAGTAACTAGTAACTTTAACTAGCTACCACTTGCTATTGTAACACTTTCAATTCCTGACAGATATTTGTTACTTTATCAGTTTTATCTCCATATAATATAGACAATGTCTATTCATAGCGCACTATGTATAAAGTATTCCTTTATACATAATTGAACTGCCCCGGCTGGTCACGTGATTTGCCAAGTCACGTGACTTAACGTACATGTTGTCATCGGGGCATGTGTGTGGCTATATTATACATTTTTATTGACTCGAAAACGTGTCGTCAGTAGCATAGTTGATAGGTCTCTGCCTGATGGGCAGAAGCTAGAGGTTCGTTTCCTTACCGGACAATATTTTTTTTTAATTGTTCAGCAATTAATTGGGTGAAAGTCAATCCTTTATCTCTTTGGGTTTGTGGGGTTATATGCAAACTTTTTATATTTATAATTGTGTTGTTTAAAGTGAGTGTAAGTTAGTTAGTCTTTCCTCTTGAGCCCTGACTGTACTGGACTTAGGTATCAGTACAGAGCAGGGGAGGTGGTCGCTTCTATAATCCCCAAGGACACTCCATTTTATGTCTGATGCCGCCTCTTGTGATACAAGTGCCAGGTCGATGGCCGTGTCAGGGTCCCCCGGTCTCATTGCCTGCCTAGTTGGTGTCCCATCATTTAGACAGACAACATCCGTCTCAAGCGAGGCCTCAGCTAGAGCAGTGCCCTGTGTGTTCTCTCCCGACCTGTCCCACTCTTTGGAGCGTGCACTGAAGTAACCACATATCAGATATTGATGTATTGGGGATACCAATCTGGAAAATTATTCTTGATATTTAAACAGCCATACTTCAACTATGTATAAAGTATTCCTTTATTCATACTTCACTATGTATAAAGTATTCCTTTATTCATACTTCACTATGTATAAAGTATTCCTTTATTCATACTTCACTATGTATAAAGTCTCCCTGTAACATAACTGTAGTGAATTAGTGTCACTAAAATAATTTTTCAGTGACAGAAATAGTTGAAGTCTTATTTTACAAACAGTAGTTGAAAAGTTAGTTGTGCGTTCTGTTACAGGACACTCCTGGACACACACCCCAACTTTTACATATTTTACTTTTTCTTTCACTACTGATTGTCAGAAAATAATGAGTTTCAATTTGAAAATATTTTCTTGTAAGTCCTAGATCAAAAGAAAATTACTTCGTATTTCTTTAATAGTAATATTAACTTAGTATTTAATTTACTTTTATCCCAGTTTTTAGTCATACTCACTTGCCACTTTGACAAGTCAAAACTTTCACTCAAGTAACAAACCAAGATCCAAGTTGATATAGAACATGTAGTGTTGTGGTGAGCAAGGGTGGGGGTGTGAGGTGTTAAGCATGATTATGATTGATTATCATCAGGCAGGAAGTTATGATTGATCATTAAGTTAAAGTGCGAAAACTTAACAAACTTTTAACTTAGAACTATTCCGATGATTCCTAATGTCTGCACTGATAAGTGATAAGCATCAGTACCAAATGTGTAAATTATAACAGCTGATTACTTTTTTTTTCTAATGAATCATTATAATTATTTCTATCTCAACAAATTCAATCATCCTTAAAATCAAATGTTAGTACTCACCCTGAGACTTGCCAGATCAATATCGTCTAAGCTAACATTTACCGAAGTAGTTGTCGTAGCCATTTTTGAGCTTCAGCTCATTGAATACCGCTTCCTCAACAAAGATGTTTGTCAAGCGGCTAATTAATTAAAACAACACGCTCTTTCCAGAATAAAACTCGCTCCACTTTAAAAGATAATATTCTTGTATCAGAAAAAAACTAAAGGAAACAGTGTGAAACTTTACATAACTGTATAATCCAAGTTGAAAGTTAGTATTTACAAACTTCTCTCTATCACTTCAGTACCCACTGTGCAGACGACTGGCGCTGGGCATTGTGGGACATGTCTTGGAAGGGAGATTACTGCCGAATTTGGTTTCACGGCCTGGAGTCGGCATTAGTCCGTGATGCCCCACCTTAAAGTATACGTTTTCGGCTTGAGTGGTTTTATGATATCGTGAGTTGCATCAGTGAGAGTTTGTTATAGAAGGCGATTCAGTCATATTGATAAAGTCACAAAGGGTATAGTCAGTGTGGGGCATGTCTTGGATAGGAGATTACTGCCGAATTTGGTTTCTCGGCCTGGAGTCGGCATTAGTCCGTGATGCCCCACCTTAAAGTATAAGTTTTCGGCTTGAGCGGTTTTATGATATCGTGAGTTGCATCAGTGAGAGTTTGTTTGTTATCGAGACGATTCAATCATCTTGATAAAGTCACAAAGGGGATAGTCAGTGCGGGAATGTATGCCTGGTATGAAATTCGGGATTATGGGGAAATCTAGAAGTTTTAAGAGTAACATATAAAGAAATATGGATAACAGATAACGGTTATTAATATAGCGACATAGCATTAGTAGTGACGTACGGAACTTCTAGTTGAGTGTGTGGTATACTAAGAGTTAACACGAATTACCAAATTTAAACTGGCAAATGTTTGTTTGGGCAAAATATCGTTGATTCCTTTTTTAAGCTGAAATTGCATATTCTTTCCCACACATATGGCTTCCGGGTGTGTTTTTATTTAAACCCGAAATCATCATCACCTTGTGCCGTGCCGACAAGCGTGGGCGGACATGGTTTGCTGCCTCACGCGATCACCTGTCTTCAATCAGATCCGGGTTAGTTTTAGTTTAGTCGTTGGATCAACATCAAGGCACACGGTTTAACCCATAAGAGCTCCGTTTTCCTCCTAACTCAAACCTGAGTCTGGAGACATTCAGCTTAATGCACGAACTCCGTTGCATCGGCGAGGATCCTGAAATACTTTTGGGTAGATTTTTAACTCGAAATTTTGCCCGGGCAGCGCCGTTAGGCTACTCTTTTTCGATTTCCAACTGCCAAGGAATTTTTTACGTGCGCAACAATATACACGGGCGTCCGATCATACTACCAAGAGACCAGGGGAAATTTTATCATTGGAAGTCCAGGTGGATTTTTTAAATAAATCCCGGTCCTCACCGGGGCCTGAACCCGGGACCTCCAGCACTCGAGGCGGACACCATACCTCGAAACCACTGATCCCCCATCCGGGTTCTTGACCCGATTATGTCATGTGACCAAGCCACCCAGTTGTCAGAATTAAACACGGGATTGGCGTTCGCTGATACTACTTGCCAATTACACAATAGCAAATGCGAAAATGATATCACTAAATAAATAAGTACATACAACACTGATATTTCGAACACGACATTCTGCTTCTGAGACATGAACAATCCAAATTCGGGAGTCTCCGTGGAGAAGTGACCAAGCCGTGTGCCTCGCGCTCTGAAGGTTGTGGGGTTGTAGATTCTATTCCGGGTTACGTCTTTCGGTTCACGAGAGCACAATTACTCGGAGACTCCTGGGGGGTCGTCGCCGGAGCTACGGAGTTTGTGCTTTGTGCGTTGCTTTATGCAGGTCACTCCTGTGAAAGGAGACCGAGCCATATGGGATAAAACCCCGAGCAATGAAGTCGATCCTCTCGACTTTTAAGACTTTTTTTTTAAACAATCCAAAACAATGTATTCTCTAAGTGTGTTTAAACACAGCAAGCACAAACAGTATGCTGCACGATTTATTGCCTGGCATATTTCGCTGCATCTCGTCAGGTGCAATCTGTAGAGTTATATGTCGTATGAAATGAGTAAATGAATAATACTTAAGCTGAAACAATTAAAAAAACTTTCAACATTACATGTGACTATGTCTGTTTAATTGTTTAAGCTTAAGTATGAAAATTTATTTATCAAACAATGTAATGACTATAAAGATAACTGAACAGTCGAAACATTATAAATGGATAACAAAAATGAATAGAACTAAAACGTCGCAATCAATACAAGGGGGCAAATTATACAGAAATGTCAATAACTCCGAGCCAAAGTGGTTCTACCACACAGGCCATGCAGATGCGCATGGACATGAAGGAGCCGATTGGCTGTCCTTCAGTGCACATCCAGAGGGAAACAGTGAGGCTGAACAAGGGAAGCAAGATAGTCTATAATTAAACCATCGCCTGTGGTACGAGGAAACACAAACTGATGACTACACGCTGCTACGACTGATGTAATCATAATCCAGTACGGTACTAGCAGAACTCGTCGCTTGCCAAAATGAAGGAAAAATTGGCCACCTATTCCTTCTTCCTCTCGGGTGTACAAAATGTGACTGCACTATCACATCACAGACTCATAACAGGAAACTGCTTGGTTACAATTTATTGTTTATTATTATGAAGGATCCTAGTAGATGGCGAAACAGAGCTGCACGTAACCAGCTGGTCACTGTAGTATCTACACTCTTCAACACTGTGTAACTGATTCAGTGCCATGGGCTGATAAACCGTCCGGTTTGAACTTTTCGTAACTGTCATGGGCGGATAAATGAACCTCTAATTAAACTATCAATACAGTAGTTTTTTTTCCCCTCTGCAACCCCCTTTAATTTTATATATAAAACAACACGTCTGCTACCATATTAGCAACTTTTCAGTCATACCTGTGACACACCCATACATTCCATTTTCCGACATACATTTATATTTGGTCCAACCCCATATTTTGTTTGGCATATAATCTGTTACGGGTGAATCGACACACATGGGTATATCTTGAGTGCGGCGACGTCACTGCTGGACGACAGATTCTGACCCTGACCTCAAGTTAAATGTTGCTTTCTGTTACTGATTCTGTGCCAAACAACCCCCTCCCTCCCCCCCCCCCCCCCCCCCCAAAGTGTGGACTAAACATGGTGCACAATAATATCCGATAGAAGATGCCTCGAGGAGATTATAACTAGAATAGCTATTCAAAAGGTAGCATTTTGCAAGATGGAAAACGTACTAACCAATAAAAAGTTGTCAATTGCAATGAGACAAAGAGGGTTGAAGTGATACATAGAACCAGTACTTCTGTGTAGATGTGACACGTGGACAATGAGCAGACAAGCTGAACACATCTAATGGCATTGGCAATTTGGTTTCTGGGGAGAATGCAAAGAATACCATAGATAGACAGAAACAAATAAAAACCGTAAACTGATTGGAGAAATTAGACACAGTCAACAATTTGTGGGCACGTTATGAGAAGAAAGAAGGTAGAGAACTTGGTGACAACTGGCAAGATTTAGGGAGAAAGAACAAGGAGAAGGCAGAAAAGTAAATATCTGGATGGCTTGGCCACATGGCATGATCTAGCTGAACCACGACTCTCGTGACCATGTAAAATGGCAAAATATGGCCTCACAAGCTTATCGGCAGGGCACACGATGATGATGATGATGGTCAAATTACGCATACAAAAATTGTCAATTAACCATTAATTTGCAAATCTTTAGAGGAAACTTCAAAAATTATTTCAAAATTACAATGAGTGTTAATATATAAATATATGATAGGTGTAAAAATGGGTAATAGAGCGACATTGTAAACCCAGCTTTTAATTACCTGACCCTTAGTAGTTACCTTGACCTTCAGTCGCATCATCTTCAGTCAAACCCTGTTGCCTACAAGTTCTCGGGCCGCTAGACTCGAATTATGTTCTCGACCTGCACGATGTCCACCAAATCCACGCGGGTCTGAGTTTTCAACCTAGGAGTGGACACTCCGATCTCTGGTCAGTTGGTCGTAAACCTTGGACACGACGGCTGGCATACACTTTTGTCGGTGTTTATTTTACTAGACCTGGGCCAACAATTTGTAATTTCAAAAGTTTATATTTTGGTGCTAATTATCCAAATTATTTACACATTGCAAATTATGTTTGTTATCAAGAACATCTAACGGCACAGATGCCCGGTTACTCTGGTAAGTGTTAATTTTATACATTTGTTTCATGACTATGTTAAAAGAATAAGGCTGAAACATGCACCAACAGTCAAATTCCGCGAAGAATTCGGATGTATCAACTGACAGGCGCAAACATCGTAGCTCTGATGTAAATGCAGATAGCTTCCAAAAGTCTTAGTACAGCACAAACGAAGGCTCAAATTTCATAACGCGGACATTTTATAAAATATTCAGTTATCAGTTATAAGTTTTATAAAATATTGCACTGACCTAGAGAAGCGGAATGTAAGGACTATTTTGTCTCAAGGCGCGTTGGGCAAGCGGTGCTTGACCCATATATTGTCTATACTCGGTGGCTGGTTTGATCAGTAGGATAAGGCCGCCCGGCTGTTGCCAGCACATTCCTTGTACTCGGGCTAGACTGGGTCTATCGTGGAGCCGAAGCTAATTTAAAACTCTGCCCCAATGGTTCAAACCCATAACAGGGCCGGTATGCAGGCGTTTGGCTACAGTGCTACCGCTGCTCACATGGCAGAATTGACATTGATCAAAGGTCTACCACTGGCATACTTTTACAGCATTGCCAGTTGGGGA
The DNA here is from genome assembly GCA_014155875.1 of Cepaea nemoralis. Classification (NCBI taxonomy): domain Eukaryota; kingdom Metazoa; phylum Mollusca; class Gastropoda; order Stylommatophora; family Helicidae; genus Cepaea; species Cepaea nemoralis. The sequence continues at coordinate 86,050 of JACEFZ010027807.1, read as the reverse complement.
ACCTCTGGGGCCATTGAAACAAAACGAAACATTGTTGATAGCACCCATAGAAGGCCTGGAAAGATATATACTAATAAAAAAATTGACAGCCATAGCACTGATTTGAACCTACCGCCCTCAAATGTAAACAGCCTTCCTGTAGGAACGTGCACTTGGAACGGCCAACATCACATGTCGATAATCGTGGACGGTCATGTTATCTCAAACGAGTATGGTCTGGACCGGATTGTACCATGTGGATAATCAGGGCCGGATGTATGTATAAGCTAAACAAGCTATAGCTTAGGGCCCCCAAGAAAGTGGGGGGCCCAAAAAATATTGTCCGAGTGAGCAATTGTCATATGTGTATATATGACGTAGAATATCTGGTCTTATAAAGGGCCCCATATTTCAAATAGCTTAGGGCCTTAAGTCTAAATTCGGCCCTGTGGATAATCCGTCTTTCCATTTCTTTTCCCAATAGTTTGCCAGCTGTCATTTGGTGTTTCCCAAAAATCTTGATGGAACGTCCTTATGATAGTTTATCACAGCTGCATGTCCATCGTTTCCATATGGGTTCTCTATAGAACCTGCACTTTGTTTCAGTGTAATTGCTAGCTATGTTCCATTCTACAAAAGGCTACTTTTGCCATGGCAACTCGGTGCTAAAATGTTTTACGTGGTACACAACGAAATTAAGTATTATAATGTAAAATTTGTTCACTGAGCGTTGAAATTAGATTATAACACGAAGCAAAACATAATGCAATGATCCTAATATAGCGATATATCATCCTTCTGTCCAAATGGGAGGCAACCTTTGGCGATTTTATCCTTGATACTAGATTCAATCTAGACAAGGCATCCTGCGTCAGATGCATGACGGGTGGTCATTGGGAGGGGGTAAGCGCATGAATACCACGGGTACAGCATACAAGTGGCTCGTTAACAAAATGAAATTTCTTCAGTGATGGTTTAAAATGCATTTCAATATCCTCGTATACGGGAATTGATGCACAGAGCGCGTGGATGTTTAATTTACATCAGGAGGATCTAGCTATTAGCTTCAAGACCCGAGTCCACACGTGTTGGCTCACTTGTTAAAATCTGTCTTGCTTTGAAACACTTGCCATACTCTTGGGTATAACTGGGTAAATGTGCATATATTGAAGTACAGTTCTTAGGACTTTCCAATCCCATTGTCAGTCAATGTGAGCATCCCTCAACTAGACATGAAGTTAGCAACAGGCCACTGCCTAAAAGAAATGCACACGTTTGAAAAGCTTAAGTTAGTTGCATACCCTTTACATGACGTCGCTGTCAACTCCAGCATTTTTTTTTAATGCATATGATTTATTGGCAAGCTTACATTCAGTAATTTGCTATTACTTTCTGACCGACCAGCTCTCATACTATTGTATGAAAATCAACGCAAGGCGGCCTGCTTCCACATGCCCGCAGCTGTGTTTGGGAACACACTTGGCAACGTACTAACGGCTGGCCTAGTGGCTAACATGCCGGGTTCTCCTTCGGGATTGAATTCTCGTTAATGTGTGGATGTTTTTGTCGGGGAAGAGGGTGGGGGGGGGGGGGGGGAGGGGGAATTGAGGGGATGGTGAAGAGGAAACCATAAGATGCAGTTCACGGCGACTGCACTAGCCAGGAAGACTTAATTTTGACTCAAGACCTCCCACTGTCCTACACCCCAAGGTACTTTGTGCAGATGGCAGTTAACTATTTGCCGCACGTGTAAATACGAACAGTTGCATTCTCATCAGATTGGAATCTCCATGTTCTACGGAAACAGACGGGGACACTAACGGAGGCGTCCTTGTGTGCGATGAGCCGATAATCCTTTATCAGCATTCCTGCTGTATTTTCTCAACTCCAAGTCCAGCTGGATCACGGATGCAGTGACTTACAATTCACAAGGAAATGAGATCACTCACGCTGCTTTGCATTGCCCGATCTCATTAAGACATACTGTGAAGTTGAGTTAAATTTAGTTGCATATCATTTAAAGGACGTAGTAATAAACCCTAACATTTTAGGCTGTTTGTTATTCCTGTGCAAGTTGTGCGTTTAGTAGGTTTCCATTACTTTCTGAACGACCGACACTCATACCATTGTACGGAAATAACGCAAGGCAATCTGCTTCCAAATCGCCCGCAACTGTTTGAACGCGGATTGTAGAATTGCAAATTGCATTCGTAATTCTTCGCCACAGAGCAGGAGAAGTTGAGTAGTCAGTATAATTAGTAGCTTACTGTGTGAATTCTTTATTCCTGTTGTATTGTGGAAATTATATACACGCTTGTTTTCCACAGATGGGTAGAGATCACTGGAAGTGCTTGTAACTGGACCAAGTAATTGGCCTCGCAGAAAGAAGCTCGGAGTCATCACGAGCCTGGCATCTTTTTTTCAATGAAGGAAATACGTATCTTTGTGACGTTCCAGCATCGAAATCTCCAGCATGCTTCCGTCATGTCTGCATTCCTTCAAGTCGAGATTTTTAGTGGAGGTAGTTGTAAGGTATGTATACTGTATCTCTTTTTCGCAGGAGTTACACATATCTACCGTTTGTATTTCCTATTATATCCTGCTGTTAATCTTATCTATTTTAAGTGAAAAGTCGGTGCAGAAAAACTAGGTTAGTGTTATTTCATAGTATTATTTCTAATACCCAGATGTTTTGCCATATTGTCCGTAGCCCCACTTGCGATAATTGCTATTCTAATGGTATCGCAGCCATAATTTCTCAAGTTGTCTTGCTGACATATTGTCTACACTTTATCCAACTTGACAAGTACTAAAGGTGGAACATTATTCTGCTTGATCTTATTTGCCCTTTACAATGTTAACCGTTCTTTTTGCCATTCGTCTGATATAGCAATCATTTGTACAGCTGATGTATCAAATGCTTTGATCTTTGTACTATTTAATCAACAGTATTTAAGTGTTCATATTCACATTTTCTCAGATTAATAATTTTATGGAAACAGGTAGCAGCAATTAATACGTTAAATCGAGGACAATTAACAGGGAAAATGTATGTTTTGTCGCCGCCGGAACTCTGCTCAATTGCGAAGTAATGAGATAAAAGAATCGGTTACAAACATTTACGCTTGGTAGACTCAGCATTGACAGATGGAAATGAAAGAGATCTTTTTTAAATCGCAGTATTGAAGAAAACAAACCTTAAATATGAAAACAGAAACAATGCTCATATCAAAGGAGATACTTAAACACGTTATAATAGAAGGGAAAATGCTTTAAATTTTCCTTCGAAAGTGTTAGTCTATATAGAACATGTACTTTTCTATGGATGTGAGACGTGGACAATGAGCAGGCTGAAAAACAATGGCAATGGAAATGTGGTTTCTGAGGAAAATGCAAAGAATACCAAGGACAGACAGAAAAACCATTGATGAAAGCAGATGAAAACTGAATTGTTACAGAAATTAATGTGAATTCTTTGGGCAAGTAATGAGATGAAATTCAAAGAACTTGGTGACAACTGGCAAGATGAAGTAAATACCTCAATGGCTTGACCACGTGGTATGGTCGAGACAAGAACACATAGCTTATCTAGGCCACTGGTTATCGTGTGAGATGGCGAAACATGACCGCAAAGGCTTGTAGTCATGGCACATGATGATGAATTATAGTTAGCTAAATTTCTACTGAAGTAATCTTTCAATTCCTTTGCATTTCAAATTCCTTTTATACATGTACGTCTCTGCATATTGTTGCTGCTTTTGGTTTCGAAATTCCGGTTGGTAATGTATCGTTAGCCTGGTATTGTATACCGGATGCCTGTAAAGTCTCACTACACTTTGTATGTAGAACTGTCATTTACTGCCTATAGTACTTTGCGGTGTAGGACAGGGCGGGGGAAAAAACTTGAGCCTGTGGAATTAAGGCCGCATGGCTATTGCGGTCGCCGCGAACTGTGCAGGTTAGTTTTCTTTTTGCCCCGGACAGAAAAAAACTCCACGCCTTACCGAGGATTCGAACCCGGGTCTCCCGAAGGAGAGCCCTACATTCTAGCCACTCGGCTAGCCTCTTCAAGCATGTAGAACAATTTTGAAAATAAAGTACATAATATGCAGCGAGTGGCTGTCGTCTGCTGCACTTCAAACAGAATGGTGTTTAAAGATTTGTTGTACATACAAAATGTAGTGAGACTTTACAAACACTCTGTAGATCACAATTTCTCAAACATGTTCAGTTTATATCTAAATAACACACGCTTGTATAATCTAGCAATGCCCTTCTATTGGTAATTACATCATGAATCAATCTGGTTTCAGGGCCCAGCTCAAGAAACGATGCTCGCTGTCAAGTCTCTGCTAGCGACTCTCAACGTACCAATCATAGAGCAAGCTCAATCCATTGCCTGGTAGTTTATTACATCTCACGATCATCGAACGATGATCTTGCCCATGTATGAATACTAATGTACTTGTAACTTTCTCTAGTTATAATGTACGATCACATCTTAGTTGCTAGATGTTCGTGCTAACATTTGAAGATGCTAGTAAAAATTACCTGGTAAAACTGTCATCCATCATTGGAAACATTTGTTGCACCTTTTCAACTTTTATTTCCAAATATTTTCTAACTTGATTACTTTGATTTTCGTTCTTTGGCATATCTAAATTATGGGAGGGATGGGGGAACATTTAGACCACAGAAATATATCCCGTTTTAAAATAAATTAGACTGTTTAAAGACAACATTAAACAAACTTTCATCCGAAACGACCAACTCTTCTAATAAATGGCGTCACAGCAAATGTAAACTTATTTCCACTTTCTGTGAGTACCATTGTCTTATTAGAACGAACCAAGGCCCCTACCCTCCTTTTTTTTTTCTTTCACACACATACGACCGGGACGTTTCCTGGTGTTTATTACAACTGATGTGCTCTCTCTAGTAAACGTTTGAGATACTGATCTCCAACAATCGGTCCTAGGCCCTTGTTGTACACTGGCAGGCTATATTCTGAGCGAGTCTTGTCTTGCCCATTTGTATCTTGGAAGCTCTCCTATATTCAATCATTTTATTTCCCCTCATTTTTCTCACATTCCCCATCGTGTCTTTTTTAAAATGCAATATCCTGTTTAAATGTGCGGGTTATAATGGGGATATCCCATTTGGCCCTCTGTTATAAACGAGATATTCATCTTTGCTATGCCATAGTGTAAATGTTGAACAAATGTAGCAATGTGTAAATATAATTTGATTTTCTTTTTGTTGTTAAAATGAAAACAATTCTATTTGTAAGGCAACAATAAAGGTAAAACGTATTGAACATATTTCTCAAATTACAAATAACTGTCCCTTAAATAGTAACATTGACTATTAGGTTTACTTCAGTTTTTCTGTTACTTTGATCGGTTTGACTAGCAGCTGCAGACAGTATATATTTTTCAAACCCCCCCCCCCCCCCCCCCCCCCCCCCCCCCCCCCCCCCCCCCCCCCCCCCCCCCCCCACCCCCTTTACTTCGTCGCCTTCATCCTGTTAAATTAAACTTCCTTTAGATTTGGCATAAATAGAAAGTAATAGCCTTGTCTTCTTTTTGTGCTGAATATTCTTGTCTCAGGTTTTCCATGATTATTTCATGTAATATATCCCATGCAATTTCATGTAATATATCTCATAATGTATCCCATGTAATTTCATGAAGTGTATCCCATATAATCATTCTTTCATAAATGGTATAACGGAAATATTTACTGATTACTTTTCTTAAATGTTTCTGCATTTGTGAAAATCAACTAAACATCTTTTGGTTTCATTCGGTTCAGACTTACAAGCAGCTTACCAGCAAGTCCAGCGTTTCTAATTTCTTTACTTCGCATTTATCTTTCATACAATAAGTTACATCGCAAAATTCTTGTTCAGTTTCTTGAAATCGTACTTTTAGTGTCAAGTTCTCGCTTTTCTTTCACCTTCTTGATGCCACTTATTCTTCCTGTACATTGGCTGTCATTGTCTACTGTAGTAATTTTTCTGAGCAATTCACTAGTATTGTCATAGTATTATCATGTTTAATCTAAAGCCTGCAACCTTATTGCTGACATAAATTTCTCCATCGGATTACTTCAGTTCATTCACCGAATATTTCTGTCTATAGAATGTTAAGTCTGTTTGTCCTATAATGTATCTTTTTTTCTTGCTGCTTTAAGCTGGAAAACGAATGTTGCCTTTTCATTCCACTTTTGTACATTGCTTTGTAAATTGCATTTTCAAAACTTGCCCATTGTACACAATTGCACATTTTCAAATACTGCACACTTTCTACCTTGCTCCTTTTCCTACACATTTTTCCTACATTGCGCCTTGTCTTACGTTGTGGCTTGTACAACGTTGTGCCTTGTCCAACGTTATGCCTTTTCCAACGTTGTGCCTTGTCCAATGTTATGCCTTCTCCAACGTTGCGCCTTGTCCTACATTACGCCCTGCCCATCGTTATACCCTGTCCAGCGTTGTGCCTTGTCCAACTTTGCGCCTTGTCCAACTGTGCGCTTTCTACGTTGCATCTTTTTCTACATTGCCTTTTTCTACATTGCGCACTTCTTGCAAATATCTAACAGTAATTTTTCTAACAGTTATCCGTTAGGACTGCTCATGGATATCTTTTGTCCGTTTTCTGCGAGTACCGTGACTATTAGTTCGACCAAAGAGAAAATTTCTCCCTAACCTTCGTAGTAGTACATTCTGCTAGGCTGTATCTTGATTATATCTAGACTATCATTTCTTGTCCATACACATTTTGGATGTTTTCGTTTTCTATTGCGTGTTTTTGAAAGTGCAGTTTCCCATTTTGCTTCATCCTTGTAAATTCGCTATCACCTTTTCTCTTTTTCAAGAGTATTTTCCTCTTAAACCCTCGAGTTCTAATTGGAATACTCAACCGTGAAATGCCGTGCCATACTGTACATAGTTTGACAAATATAGCAACCTGTAAATACAACTGATAGTTTTGGTCATATTGTGAACATGGAAACCTCTAGCATTCAATCTCTGTAGACAATATTTAACAAGTAACATTTATTTGTTTTTTTGAGAATTCTTCATTGCGAATAATCGTAGAACTCGTTTAATTGGACAATTTGACTTGGTTACATTATTAATTTTGCCTAAATTATTCAAGCCTACATTGCTCATGTTTGCCTACATTGCTCATGTTTGCCAAACATTGCTAATTTGCCAAACATTGCTCATGTTTGCCAAACATGGCCATGTTTGCCTACATTGCTCGTTTGCCTACATTGGCCCATGTTTGCCTACATTGGCCCATGTTTGCCTACATTGCTCGTTTGCCTACATTGGCCCATGTTTGCCTACATTGGCCCGTGTTTGCCGACATTGGCCCGTGTTTGCCGACATTGGCCCGTGTTTGCCGACATTGGCCCATGTTTGCCTACATTGCCCATGTTTGCCTACATTGCCCATGTGTGCCTACATTGCCCATGTCTGCCTACATTGCCCATGTCTGCCTACATTGCCCATGTGTGCCTACATTGCCCATGTGTGCCTACATTGCCCATGTGTGCCTACATTGCCCATGTGTGCCTACATTGGCTGTGTGCCTACATTGGCTGTGTGCCTACATTGGCCGTATATGATTACATTGCCCGTGTGTAGCTACATTGCCCATGTGTGCCTACATTGGCCGTATATGATTACATTGCCCATGTGTGCCTACATTGGCCGTATATGATTACATTGCCCATGTGTGCCTACATTGGCCGTATATGATTACATTGCCCATGTGTGCCTACATTGGCCGTATATGATTACATTGCCCATGTGTGCCTACATTGCCCATGTCTGCCTACATTGCCCATGTGTGCCTACATTGCCCATGTGTGCCTACATTGGCCGTATATGATTACATTGCCCATGTGTGCCTACATTGGCCGTATATGATTACATTGCCCATGTGTGCCTACATTGGCCGTATATGATTACATTGCCCATGTGTGCCTACATTGGCCGTATATGATTACATTGCCCATGTGTGCCTACATTGCCCATGTGTGCCTACATTGCCCATGTTGCCTACATTGCCCATGTGTGCCTACATTGCCCGTGTGTGCCTACATTGCCCATGTGTGCCTACATTGCCATGTGTGTCTACATTGCCCATGTGTGCCTACATTGCCCATGTGTGCCTACATTGCCCATGTGTGCCTACATTGGCCGTATATGATTACATTGCCCATGTGTGCCTACATTGCCCGTGTGTGCCTACATTGCCCATGTGTGCCTACATTGCCCATGTGTGCCTACATTGCCCATGTGTGCCTACATTGCCCGTGTGTAGCTACATTGCCCGTGTGTGCCTACATTGGCCGTATATGATTACATTGCCCATGTGTGCCTACATTGCCCATGTTGCCTACATTGCCCATGTTTGCCTACATTGCCCATGTTGCCTACATTGCCTATGTGTGCCTATATTGCCCATGTGTGCTATATTGCCCATGTGTGCCTATATTGCCCATGTGTGCCTACATTGCCCATGTTTGCCTACATTGCCCATGTTTGCCTACATGCCCATGTTTGCCTACATTGCTCGCTTACCTACACTCTCACTGGTCGACTACTGTGCTTCCTGCTCCACTGGCACATTTTCATTTGTCTAGAACTATCTTTTTTTCTCCGAATGCGTCATTTTTGAATAAAAATACGCGTGTGTGTGAATTATCCATTGTACTTTATTTATGTACGTGTTTTCTTTATGTATGTGCTTTCTTTATGTATGTTGTTTTCTTAATGTACATGTTAATGTGGTCTTGTAGGCAGTACACGTCTTGTCGTTGTAAATCGTGTCCTCGGTTGTTAATGTCCTTATGGTTTTGTCCTTGTGGCTGTAAACCTTCGTATCCTCGGTCGTTAATGCCCTTATGGTTTTGTCTTTGTGGTTGTACACCTTCGTATCCTCGGTTGTTAATGTCCTTATGGTTTTGTCCTTGTGGTTGTGCACATCTTATGTGCTGTGGTTGTAAACATATCTTGCCTCTTATAATTTAGCTTTGGTTAGTCGTAAAGCTCTAGCCTTATAACACAAACTGCGGGTCGTATGGTTCTGTTCGTCTTCTGGCCGTGACCACACCTTGAGTGTTTACACACAGCAGCGTATGTTACAGTAAATAAACAAATCGGAAAGAGAATTTGAGAAAGGAGAGAATATCGTAATAGAGACGAACACATAAGATGATGGTCAGGTGATATACGATCGCTAAATAATAGACAATATATTTGTAAAGGGCTTGTCAATGGAGGTGATATAGATTTACTTTAGAGTATGGTATTATATTAGAGATTTTGTTAAATGCAGAAATTCACATATCTAGGCACATGGATAACATCAGATGGGAGATGCATTAGAGATAATAAACAGAATAGGCAAGCAAATACTGCGTATTTTCAAACATTTTATGTAGTAAGTCTTGTCACTGCAAGTGATAACCAATTATAACATTGCTGCGAGTCCTAGATAATCCACAGTACTATCTCAGTAAAAGCAACATACGCCATTGATTACATCAGACCGTTAGAATGATAAAACAAAGGCAATTGGAACAGAAAGGAGGTGAGGTGAATCCGATAACAGGATGCAGTATAAATTTTTAACTTGAGAAATAAGAAAGAACACAAAGGATATATACAAGATTGCTGTACCAAAATGGTGCAATAGTGAGTCATTGACAAGAAATGTACAACCCCAATTGAATGTTATGTGACAAGCTGGGAAATACCTTATCTTAGCTAAAAATATGGCAGGAATTCTGCCGTGGAATGTATGATATGAATGACAGTGAGGATATGAATAAGATACACGAACCAATGATAGCAAAGGCAGAAAATGAACCCTCATTAGATGAAACTGCATGGGCAATAAAGAACCTGAATAGTAAATCACCCGGATGCGATGAGATACCAGCTGAACTAATTACAGCGGGAAAAGAGAGATACAAATCTATCACACATTATGTAAAAAGATATGGAAATATTGTATATGGCCAACAGATTAAAAGAACTATTTTCATTTCATTACCAAATAAGGGCAACCTGAAATTATGCACCAACTATAGAACTGTTGCCGTGATCAGTCATGCAAATAAATTTCTACTAAAAATCATAATGGGAAAACTTTGTAGGAAAATGTAAGAAGAAATTAACGTGGTTCAAGCTGGATTTAGACAGGAAGAGGAACAAGAGATCACATACTCAACATGCGTTAATAGAGAAGTGCAGAGCATTTAATGTAAACCTATTCTCATATTTTGTGGATTATTCAGTCAGTTGACTTTGTACAACATCAGAAACTGGGACATCATGAGGATTATGGGTTTTCCATCATATATAATACGACTAATAAAAATGCGCCGGCTTCCTGGCCTAGAGGTTAGCGACTTTTCTCTGTAATCTCGTATACTCTCGTATGTAACGTGACGACGGTGAGAATCAGCAGCGAGTCTTGTCATTGGAAGTGACATAATCTTGCATGTTACATAGAACTATTACTAACATATTGCAGCGAATCATGGATAATCCAAATTACTATCTTGGTGCAGATTGTATTGCAGTCCTTCTTCCTCCCCTCAACCAAAATCAGAAGCCAGCGGCGTGCACAAGATCGTTACTGAAATATCACATCTGCTGAAAGGCATGGCGAAATAGGGAACGTTACTCTGTGGACCCAGTGTGTGGCTAGATTTACTGAAACATCACATCTGCTGAAAGGCATGGCGATATAGGGAACGTTACTCTGTGGACCCAGTGTGTGGCTAGATTTACTGAAACATCACATCTGCTGAAAGGCATGGCGAAATAGGGAACGTTACTCTATGGACCCAGTGTGTATATAGACTTACAAAACTCCGTTCAATGTTCTGCCATTTTCTGAATCGGCGTCACCTTCAAAGACAAAGTAATGCGATCCGATTCCAGATCTCCCGAGGCTGATTGAACCCTGAACTCGATGTGTCGGGAATTGTGTAGCTGCTTTACTATCCCCAAGTCATAGAGGTGTTTGTAGTAGAAAATTCGTTACGATCAGATAACTGAATTCCCAAGTAGTAGAAAAATCAAAACTCCTAACTTCAGATTAGTCATAAATAGATTTAAATACTTGCAATTAGCAATTGGAAGCAGAGAGCGATCACCGCTTAAAGTTGTGTCCACAACTTTTCTTTCCTTATGCCAGTAGCCATCGCGACTTCGCGTACAGTAGTAACTCGCCGATCGTCGTCATCGTGTATACCTTCATTCGTGATATTTTTTGGTCATCCTTCATGGGGATTAATCCTCGATGGATTCATGACCGAACACCCACGCAAGTCAATGAATTTCAGCAGGTTTTGAACCATTTCACCAAGTTTATCACAACACGCTGTTCATGCACTAGTCATCTGGTCCGTTGCCATTTTGGGAAACAAAATCGCTGGAAAATTGCTCATACTTGCACATTCCACCACCAAGTGTCAGATATATACTGTCCACTGTGGAGTAGTTGCTGAACTCATCTTCGTCTTTGGGTTATCCTGACAATCGGACGATCATTGTAAGTAAAGGTAAGACCGTTTTCACACCATGAGGCGTTAACGGGTATATGATTGTAGCTCCATATATTTCTACCGAACAGCACTGGATGGGTGATGTGGTTAATATCGCACCAGCCGCCTTGGCTACCCAGGCAATCTCCTGGTACACATTGTAGGCTGGATCCACCAGGGAGCCCAGGTCAATGAAATGAATATCCGGACTCGAAGAAGAATCGAACACTTGACTACCGGGCCAAGCATGTCGGCCACTTTAATACAGCTATTACAACCCAATGGGTCTTGTAAATATTCCCAGCCGTGTTCGGCGATTAGAAACCCGGTATTTGCAGACCCCCAGGTGGACACCGTAACCTCTCTCATACCATCAACAGTGTACGAAAATACAGTATAAAAAGTTGTTCAATTTTTCCACCGGTTAACTCTAAACGTACTCTGCAAGTTAATGTGGAACATCGGGTTCTGCACGTTTTCGCAGAGCTAACTGGTTTGTACTGTGATCATCACGAGCTATTGCGACTGGCATAGAGGCTAGAAAGCGAAGATTTCCTTCTGGAGACCCGGATTAGAATACTCGGTAAGGTGTCGAGGGATTTTACGTCGGGGACAAAAAGAAAACCATACCTGCACAGTTCATGGCGACTGCTCTAGCCACCAGGCGGCCTTCATTCCTCAGACTCAAGACCCCCCCCCCCCCCCCTCACCCCTCTTGTCCTGTACTACAGGCAGCAGATGACAGTATTTGTGTGTGGCAGAAAACAACCTATACACATCAGTTGTACATGAGAGTAACGAACACTATTCTACGAGTTGAGCAGTTGTAAGTGTATGGTGGTATCCACATAATGTTATAGAACAATCGGCACTCTTTGGTTTATGTGGTCGATATCACAAACGCCGCCTTGACTTCCAGTAACATTTTCTGGTACCCATTTAATGCAGGGTGAATCTGAGAACCCAGGTCATTTTGTGTGGTTGTAAAATCTCCAACCAATTGTATTGTGTCTATTTATAAGGCACACCAGCTCACTATTTAAGCTCAGGCAGCAATATCCCATTGGCATTTTGATACGGGTCTTACTGATGGCGCCGATGTAAGGACTTCACAAAAGGAAGACCGCAGAATCTCCATTACATTCCCGAAAGACCACTCAGACTCTCTTGTGGTGCAGAATAAACTTGCAGCAACATAAGAGAAAAAGTAATAACCCATCCCCTAGTCACACAGGCATATCGTCAACAGGTTGTGAATAACAATCATATTTCACAGACTTGAAGTTTCTCGCCAAAACAGCTTCTTCATCATCCATCAAGTGCCGTGCCGACTGGGCGTAGGCGTTCATGACTCTCCACAGATCAAGGTCTTTGGTTTTTCTGGATCACCTCTGCCGTTGATATTCCCCCAAGCCACCGTCGCAATCCATCCAGCATCATTTCTCGTGGTCTGCCTCTGCCTCTCTTCACCTCGATCTTTCCAGTTGTCACGATGACCTCTCTTCTCATCACATGCCCCCCCCCCAAAAAAAAAAAGCTGTTTCTCTTTCTTATTGTATATAAAGTTCTAGTTTCATTAGCCTCTAGGGAATTCATTGTTTAGTTACTTTGGCAGTCCAAGGAATGTGCATCATTCATCTAAGGAACCACATCTCTGTTTGCTTCCAATCTCTTCCTAATTGTTCATTTATATTCCAAGATTCAGTTGTACATCAAAACAGGTTCTATATAGCTCTTTAGCACTCTCTTACATTTAATGATACCGACTTATAGCATAAGATATTCTTGATTTTCTAAAATGCAGCCTTTGCTTGCCCTATTCTGCTTTTGATCTCTGTTGTGCATTTCCATCAGATGTTATATGTTAATGTATTAAAAAAAATAAAGGGCAATTTTAACATTCTGCCAAGAAGAACGAAATTCGACGGCCACTGGATACATTCCATTCTTGTATCACAAGAAACTGAACAAGACAGATAATATAGCAAAGGGAACATCGAGTAACATCACACATGCTAGGACTTCGCAAAGGCAAGCACAGGAAAGCACTCTCCTTAAATCTAATTAAGTGGATTGGTGAAAGCACAGTGATGATTACCCAACAGAACACGATATCATCAACATAGCTAGGCAGAAATTGGTTCACCAGGATTATCAGACCACCGACCTGGGAGGGACAGTGGGATTCAGGGCGCACATTAGCCGTCTGAGTCACAGAGACTCGGCCATTTGCAAATGTTGATCAAGACACTTTTCCAGTTACAGCAAAACAGCGCACTTCTAAACTACTCAAACCCTTGTCTTTCTGCAGTGATCTCGCTGCTGCCAATTGACATCTCTTGTGTTCAGACTTTAAGTTGATGTTAGACGTTTTGACTTGCTACTGCTTGGAATTTAATTATGTCTGTTCAGACATAATTCCTATTTTTTTTTCTTTTCCCCGCCTACGACAAACACACCTGTGGCTTAGAGGATAATGAAAAGCAGTTTGGTAATGCCCCGACATATCGAGTCAAGGTGTCAAAATCAGCCCTGGTCGACTTAGAAGCAGATCCATTTGAGTTTATGTCGATGGTCTGAGGCGTCGGCGATTCAGAAAGGAAAGGCAGACTTAATGTACGTAAAATTGCCAAGTAAATCAATCAATAAATGCTGGGAATGATTGCAACGTCCTGTATGGGACATGTAAAAATGTGATTACTACAAACGTATTGTCGGGATATGATACACTTTAGATTAATAAACGGTGCAAATAGGAAAGTAATAATACTTAAAACTAGCAATAACTTTCATTAATAGAGGCATGACAGCAAAGAATACGGCTCTATGCACTGTCTAAAGCAGTGTTTCACAACATGGAGCCCACGCCCCACAGGGGGGGGGGGGCAATTCGAAAATGGAAGAAATCGGCTGGATATAACAAAACGGGGAGACTTGAGACTGAAGTTAACTAAATTGGAACCTGATATAAAATCTCTTTGAAGCAAGCATCAAGCGCAAGGATCTCAATAAATTCAAATAATAAATAATTACTTCTTCTTCTTCAGCGTTCCGAGCTATTGACGTTTTTTGCTGCAGATACAATACGTCTCCATTCGTCTCTCTGGTTGACCTTCTCTTGCCAGTCGTTAAATAATTACTAATAATTAAAATAATGCAGAATAATCTTTCATTAAAATTATATTGCACTTGAATTTCAGTTCTTCATTATATGTTTTGAAAATTTACTTACTATGTTTGCTCAATAATTTCCTAGTGATTTCTTCCTAAAACCTATCATTCAAGTTTCTTTAGTGAACATTTCAATTTTTGAATATTAAAAATAATGTATATGTTGAGAGGGGGGGGGGATAAGCATTTTAGAAAGGCTTAGGTGGGGCATAGCACAAAAAAGGTTGGGGAAACACTGGTCTAAAGCCACTCCCAATCTGTGGAGCAGTCTCAGACGTCCCTATTGTAGGATAAGTTTAAGATCACGTGTGTGGAGTGTGTGTGAGGATGTGAGAGTCGGTCTGGGTGTGCGTGTTTAAGGGGAGGGTGGTGGTTATAGTTTATAAAGTAGTTAAATGCCACCCTTAAGTACAGTAAACAGTGCTAGCCCAATTTTTTTTTATAAACTAACCGGTATTTGCTGATGTGGTCAAGACGGCGGCATCCCTGACTGCTCACGTTTCCCGGTGCCAATCTGAGACTGGGTCGACCTGGGAGTCCACGCCAATTTAAAAAAAAAAAATTCTTACTTTGATAAAATTCGAACACACGTGGCCAAGCCATCTTGATATTTACCGTTGCCTTCCCCGTGTTCTTTTCCCACCTCATCTTGCCAGTTGTCACCAAATCCTGCAGTTTATTTCTTCTCATATCGTGCCCCAAAAAATTCCTGGCTGCCTACGTATAATTTCTCTATTCATGTAACGGTGGTTGTTTTTCTTGAAGGACTTGCCCATTGTGGGTTTTTTGTTTTGGTCTGTCCATGGTATGGATTAGACTCAATATTGCATCCGAGATTTTATAACAGCCACAGCTGAGAGTCGGAGACAGCTGTTTGGCGTACAATCAGCGAAACAATTTACCACAGTTAGTGGCATATCCTTTACAGGACGTAGCAGTCAACTCCAGTATTTGTGGCTGTTTGGGATTCCTGTGCAAGTTTACGTTTAATAGTTTGCTATGGTTTTCTGAAAGGCCGGTACTCATACCAGTGTATGTAAACCACCGAACGTTGTCTGTTTCTACATCGCTCACAGCTGTGTTTCGAACGCAGTATTACTAATTGCATTCGTAACCCCTTCGTCACAAAGCCCGTTTACCACAGTACAATACATGATACAGTAGAATAACACAGCGGCTTCACGCACATCTATTTATTGTTTAAAAAAATTAAACATGAAACCATATGAGGTTTAGAACAATTAAAAACAGGAAACCCGGCATTTAAACAAGAGAAAATATTTGTTCCCAATTTACATGAGCATAAAATGGAGCATCGTACGTGAATTAAGAGCAATTTATTTATAGAGGAAGCAAGTAAATGTGATCAAAATATTTAACCGAATTCCTACCCAATGCGACAACAAGCATGCGAGAAGCAAAGAAATAAAACAAGCATATACACAAAACGAATCCACGAAAAGTTGCCCAGAAACAAAAAGAGAAATAATGCTGATAGAAAGGCATATCTGGGATGACATCCAATGGGCTGGGAAGACAACCACCCAGTGAAATATTTGGCAAAAGAAGTTAGCACTGAATGAGTAGGTGGACAATTTCGAATATCTTGGGTCATTGATTGCCAGCAATGGTGAGACACTGAAAGAAATTAAAAGAATATTGCTCTTCAAAGACTAAGACCAGCTGAATACATTTAGTGGGACAGCTAGAACCAAAAAAAATTTTTAAGAGCGTGCATTTTTCCCCATTGCAAAATATGCCTATGAGGCCTGGACACTTAGTAAGCAAGCTGGACAAGTATTTCCTGGATAAAGAAAAGAACACAATCCATACTTCTAGAGCTGAATATTGAAGGTTGGATATTAAAGACAAAACAGTATTTTGGTCACTTGAAACGTCACGAAAGTTTGGAGAAAAAAACAATAATGGAGGAGTATATGCCTGGGAAGGGAAGAAGAGGAAGGCCAAAATAGAAGATGGATGCAGGATGTGGCAAATCTCCAGATGGGTGTATCGGACGCGGAACATCTTGCTTATGATCGAGAGATTTTCCCGAAGGTTATTGAAAAGGACATGCTACTGAATGAAATATCACTGAATGGATATAGGCAAACTTTTACAGCACTGAACGGATACAAACGAAAGCGACTAGCATTCAACAAGACAAACAAATGTCACTCACTGAATGGGATAGAACCAAGTTTACAGCACTGAATGGCTACAGACAGAGGTTACCACTCAATACAGAAGCATAGGCCCATATCACTGAATGGGTACAAACAAAAGTGACTAGTGCTCAACAAGACAAAATCCACAATCACTGAATGGGATAGAACCAAGTTTACATCACTGAACGAATAGAAACAAAAGTAACTAGCACTCAAGACAAACAAATGTCACTCTGAATGGGATAGAACCAAGTTTACAGCATTGAATACAAATTAAAGTGACTAGCATTCAACAAGACAAAAGCCACTATCATTGAATGGGTTAGAACCAAGTTTACAGTACTGAATGGATACATAGAAAAGTGACAAATGTGGCAGAATTGAAATGTACATCTGAAATCCAATGGACTTGGAAGACAACCAATTTGTGAAACAGCTTGCGAAAGCTAGCACCACTAAATGGAAACAAACAAAAGGAACTAGCAATCAGCAGAGCAATCAATAGCCACTATCACTGTATGTGATAGAATAGTTGTTATAGAACTTATGATGCTCTTTAGAAGCAAGCAGCTTCCTTAGAAAACGTAGGACAATGAATACGGACACTGTTCGAAAGAAAACGACCCCTAGATCAACGGAAATAAATTCGCCTAGGCGAGGACATATGGCCTGTGAGCGGGCAGGCAAGGGTGCTCGACAGAAATAGTGGAATGCGAAAGTAATTAGAAACAATGGAAACAATGAAAACAATGGACACAAGGAAAGATTCTGAAAGAACATGTAGAAAAGGGGGTTGATATCGATCTGCGGCATATCTGACCCAAATGACTAATATACTAAAGTGAGATTAGAAATCTGGGACATGTCATGCTTTGAATTATCAGGAAGTTGACTAAATTACAAAAATTTTGGGACTCGCACAGAATGAAAATAGTAAAAGCAAGAAAATGTCTTGAAATTGAAAAGCACATAAAGGTTACAGTTTTTATGACATTTAAAAGTAGGTAACGATTGTATGGCATTTAATACTACATACCAGTTACACATTTTATAGTATGTAACATCTAAAAATTGTATGATATTAAAACACCAAATAGTTACACAGGAAATTTAAAATTATGCAACAGAAACAGGTTGTATTAAATTTAAAAGAATCTAACAAATATATTTTATGATACTTAAAAATACGTAACATTAACGGGTTTTAATACAATTAAGTTTTAAGTTATAAATGGTATGGCATTTGAAGGTACCTAACAATACTGATTCATGACATATGAAAGTACGATATGATATTTCAAAGTAACGTTTGTATGTTTTCTGTCATTTGGATACAGATCTGATGGAATGTGTGTTCTAACAGGTACAGATATTACCCTTTTAAAGGGATGTCACATTTCAAAGACGGATGTCACAGCAAAGTTCTCAGTAAGAATATTTCAGATAGAAATGTTGACCTACTAAATGTGCCTGTCGGTCAGAGTTTAAAATATTTTAAAGGCCAGGGTTTAATGTTAAAATTGTATAACACTTGGAATTTAAATATTCCTACTAATCAAAGAAAAAGCATTATCGGACAATCAATAAAAGATAAAATCAGAAATGAAATCGTGACTAACGTGGGGGGGGGGGGGGGGGGGGGGGGGGGGGGGGAAGAGAGAGGGGGTATAGAGCAGCGCAAGATTTCATTAGATACATGAAGCCTATAAACTGGCACTCTCAAGCTGTTTATATTTCACCTCGACACCGAATGTACTAGAAGAACGAGATATGTGATGAGACGGAATATAAATGTGTGTGACACTAGTTCTAGCTACCTTAAAGTTTGGAATGTTAAAATACAAAGCAACAGTAATTATTCACAATTAGAGCATAAACACCTGGGACGATTGCAGGTGAAACTGGTATAGTCATTAACGGCAGTGTCTAATGTACTTCAGGTTTTGATCTCTGAGAAGACCAACAATAGTATACTTATTGATCTAATTCATGTCTACACGCTATGGTACTGGCGATTCTCCTCCAGAATTCCAAAGAGATCCCCACATCTGAATTTTCCGATGCCATTTCACTTCATCTAGATGGTCAGTCACTACGTCCAGTCGGGAGACTATCCTTGCTTCACCTTTCACATGATAATCTTGTCTTAGTGAGGTGAGCAGAAATATATAGCACCGGGCTTTCTTCATGACCCAGAAATGATAGACATTGCTCGACCGTCTTGAAAACCGGGATATTTCTTGTATATGTTGCCTGAAATTGAACAGGAAAAAGAATAGAAACGTGCTCATTAAGTACATCATAAAAACGAAAATTGTGTGTAGTCAGTGTAATGTAGCACTTCTGTGGACGTGACATCGCATCCCGATTAATTGATTCAGTGCTGAAGGGTCGACTTCCCATTCGAAAATGAAATTTGCCGTACGAGGGTCATCGTGTTATTTGTTTCGTTTCCAGGTACCCTCGGCAATTTTAACGCTCAATTAAAGGACATTTACATTATGCTTGTTCATTTGATTGTGGCCATGTTTGATCTAAACCGACTTCTTTGGGGCATTAAACAAGTTAAAGACACTCGCAGTTCTAATTTGCTTTATGTTACGAGAGATAGAGAGAGAAGAGAGAAGAGAAGAAGAGAAGAAGAGAGAGAGTAGAGAAAGAGAAGAGAGAGAGAGAAGAGAGAGAAGAGAGAGAAGAGAGACAGAAAGACAAAGAGAGAAAGAGAAGAAAGAGAGAAGAAAGAAGAAGACAGAGAGAAGAAGAGGAAGAGAGAGAAGAAGAAGAGAAGAGAGAAGAAGAAGAGAAGAGAAGAAGAGAGGAAGAGAGAGAAGAGAGAGAAGAGAGAGAGAGAGAAGAGGAGAGAGAAGAGAAGAAGAAGAAGAGAAGAAGAGAAGAGAAGAGAAGAAGAGAAGAGAAGAAAGAGAAGAAGAGAGAGAGGAGAGAGAGAGAGAGAGAGAGAGAGAGAGAGAGAGAGAGAGAGAGAGAGAGTGAGAGCGAAAGAGAGAGAGAGGTTCTATGGTCTGAGTCCACCTTTATATTGGTCAACCCATGTCCTGTCTCCCAGGAACCATGTCTTCCATTACCACTATAAGCCACTATGACGCTTATTGTCATGAAGTTTCCAAGTTTATCAGCTTGCTTTCATCATTGTTCAGGTCTGGTTAAATGCCAAAATATTTCTTTATCAATCGTATTCAAGAACTTTCAGGAACATAAGTTTTAAAAGCCTCAATTTTCTCTACAAATGGAACCCCCCCCCCCCCCCCCCCCCCCCCCCCCCCCCCCCCCCCCCTCCCCAACTAAAAAAAAGTTTTTGAATCACTCCATGATTCACTTAAGTATTTTTATGTTGTCACTGAAATATGATTTTTTTTTTTCAATTTAGATTTTTGTTTGTTTTTTTTTATTTGCTGGTATTGTGCCATAATTACTTAATGCTATTTAAGCTCTGGATTGCTATGGCTAGTCGCCTGACGACTTTTGAATTTCCCAGTATTATTAATTACGGTACCACAATATTCAAAGTAAAGTTTGTGATATGTTAAATTTTACTGAATTTATTTTTCGTTGACTATTAAACGTTCAAACCGTATACGTATGACAATCGAAAACTCTCTCTCGCCCCTCCCGCTGACCAGAGGAAGACCACACCACCTGCATATGTGAGTTCGGGAATTGAATTTCCTTCAGTATGAAGGATCACATCGTGGGTTTTGTCCTCTTATACACATGTGAGTAGATGGTCAGGTATTCTTACTTGCACCTCAAAACAGCTTGATGTTTCATCAGATAACATGACAGCTGCTTGTTAGCGACACAATGTTTCAATTAAGTGGATCACATGTGCTGACAACTCGATGTGTCTGTTTCAACTGTTTAATACAGCAGGTCGTCTGTACTATTACTATATTTCTTTATGGGTTGTCACTTGTCCGCAAAATGTGGCCCTCTTCACGCCATAAAGCGCCTTTTTTGTATTTGATGGAAGCCTATATTTATAGACCAATCGGCACTTAACGGGTGATTTATACTCGACCTAGAAGCTACGATTGTCACTGCAATGCGCGTTTCCCATCCTCTAATATGCCTAAATGCAACTGGGATCATCTCTACATCGAATCATGAGTCAAAGTACTAACATGCTTTGATAATATCAGAGGTAAGAAGCTACCAGATTAGATAAAACGTAAATATACGGACTGAAACTGAAAGTCTACCAGACTAGAAATAGAAATCTTTGCAAGTCAAATACTACTAGATTCATCATGAAGGTCATGCCGGCTGGCGCAGGCGTTAATGACTCCACAGATCTCGGTCTTTGGTTTTCTAGATCAACTCCGCTGTTGATATTCCTCCATGCCACCGTCTCAATCCATCCACCATCATTTATCTTGGTCTGCCTCGTAAAGCAGAAATATATGACAAACAGATGCAGGTGGCAACCAATACGAAATAGTAAATTTAAGAATATAAACATACATAACTTGAATTAAAGATTCTGAGGGAGAATTAGGAAAATAACGTAAGACACTCAAACAGGGAAGATTTAAAAAAAAAAAAAAAAAAAGTGCAGCAAAATAGATTTACCAATAGACTGAAAACCCAGGCAACGTCTTATTGGTTAAATGACTGGTCTGGTATCATCTAGCCACTACCCTACCTCCGCTCCCTTTGCAGCCAATACCCAGTAATAAACACTAAAATGTCACTCGCCACGTTTTCAAAAAGAGAAGTGACCAACGGGTGGAAGACGTATTTCTTTAGTATGTTCTAATCAAAACGTTTAACAAAATATACATTCGATGGTTTGGATTCTAGAAGTAGAGCCAGCTGCAAATCATTCAATCAATCAATCAATCATGTGCCATGCCGGAAAGCGTGGGCGGTCATGATTCGCCATTTCACTCGATCACCAGAGTCGTGGATCAGCTCAGTGTTCCTGTCTCGTCCATGCCATGTGGCCAAGCCATCCAGGTATTTTCCTCTCGGTCTTCCTCTTGGTCTGTTCCCTTCAATCTTGCCAGCTGTCACTAAGTTCTCCAGTCCATTTCTTCTCATAACATGTCCAAAATATTTTGACTGTCTACGTCTAATTTCTCTAATCAATCTACGATTTTCATTTGTCTCTTGTAGTACTTGGTCATTGGTTTTTCTATCTGTCCATGGTATTCTTTGCATTTTCCTCAGAAACCACATTTCTGCAGCCATCAGATGTTTTTCTGCTTGACTGCACATTGTCCAAGTTTCACATCCATACAAAAGAACAGGCTCTATGTATCCCTCAACACTCTCTCGTTTCAATTGACATATTTATTGGTCAGAATGTTTTTCATCTTGCTAAAGGCTACTTTCGCAATGGCGATTCTTGTTCTAATCTCTTCAAGGCATCTGCCATCAGATGTTATGACTGTTCCGAGATAATTGAACCGATTCACTTGTTGAAAATATTCCCATTTACTTGTATATTCTTCTTCTTCTGCGTTCATCCAGATTTTTTTTTTCCGGATGTGACTGCGTTGTGCCTGTTTACAGCAGAGCTGCGTTCTTGCGCCGTTAGGCCGACACATCCGACTTCTGCGGGGCATTTGTTGACCGGGTTAACCTTCCCGGTCTTGTATATTACATTGTGGTACTTCGTTCTACCTAGTGACGACCATAACCTGTGTCTTCCTACAATTTAATTCCAACCCCAGTTGCTCACTGGGTACAACAACCGCATCTACTAATTGTTGCAGGTCCTGCGCATTGTCTGCAATTAATACTGTATCATCTGCATATCTAATATTTATGTTTCGTCCTCCAATGCTGATTCCATTTAGGTCTACATTTCTGAAAATATTTTCACTGTATAGGGAAAAAAGATCTGGAGACATTACACATCCCTGCCTAACACCTCTCTTAATAGGTTGGTATTGTCCCTACTTCATTATCAATCCTTATGGCAGCTTGTTGTTTCCAATATATGTTTTTTATAAGTCTAATGTCTTATGCAAAGACAGGCTGTACTGTTAGTAGGACATTCCCGGCAAGTTTATAGGCCAAGTTATGTCCACTGGAAGGGACCTATAAAGATCTCAATAGAAAGAATATATTATATGTTAAAGACGGGTTTAAATGTCAACGTATGAACGAGTTTGTCCGGACTGAATGTCCGGGTTGAATGTCCAGCCATGGGCGATTTTTCTGGTAAATACGCCTTATATTTTCATTCTCTTAAAAAAAGAGCTGGATCATGTCCGGATTTTCTAGGAATTGTCTAGGAAGGATAAGCGCTGATCACTGGTAACCCCACCTCTGTACGTCATGATCTATTTGATAAATTGCCATGGGATGATTAATCGTCTAAAGCGACTTACCGTATCTGCCAAGGGCTTATATACAAGTTTTCCATCTTAGTGCGACCCTCTTTAATTTGCTGTAATACATGTTTGCTACTATAACGTTAAAGTCATAACGAACACACCCCTACTTCCCATTTTCCGCCATATATTTGATACACATCTACGTTTTATTTGGTACTATGTGTTAAGAACTAGCACTTCACACCTTTACTACAGTGTCTGCAATGGAACTAGCTTGATCACATTAAATCAAGCGGCATTTCTCATACGTCAGTTACTTTACCTGGTGTTCAGATGTATAGTCAGTCGGCTTCATGCTCCTCGAAGTGGCTGGGTAGCAGTCTGGAAAACCGAATGTTTTTGGCGAAGCAGATACAAGATAGCTAGTTACACCAGATTCTTTGACAGGTTGGCATACATAGAATCTTGGACAAATGATCGGCCGCGTGAAGAATGACTGGGCGGTGATTCCGGAAGTTGGAATAACTTCCTGTAGACGGATGGTCAAGACATAGCACTGCTGACGGCAGGATAGTCCCACAACACAGTTAATGAATGGCTATGCTTCTAAACATGACGACTTTATTGCATATCCGTCACAGGACGTCACAAATCCCAGCGTATCCGTCACAGGGACGTCACAACAAATCCAATCATATATGGATGTTTGTGATTTGTTAACGTTCAGTAGTTTGCTGTAGAAAATTCTTTTCTTAAAATAGGCTGTTGTGGCAAGTTGCTGCAAGTAGATGGATTATTTCTGAACAGTTTTTTTCAAATTTAGATACAATTGGCTCAAATGGAGTATAGAACATGGTGGCTGGAAAGTTTACCACTAATGCAATGATTAATAAAATTAAGTCTATAAACAGCGCTGTTTTATATGCAGGGCTATCAATTCTGACGCTAAAATGCTTTCGCCGATTTTAAAAATCTTGAAATAAGATACTTTTGAAAAGCGACCAGGCCTACTTAAGGATGTTTCCAGATGTTTACGCTCAAACTTTCAAGTTTATTAAACCCACCTTGTAGGATGGGGATAGATTCCGTAGAGAGATGCTGCGGTTTGCAACGTGTGATCACGTGCTTTCAGTGTGTATTCTTTACCATTCATAGCTCATCTGGTTCGACCGATGACCATGGATATGATCGTCACCACCAGATTCTTGGCCAGATGTGGGTATTCCTGATTCCTAGACGGATGCTAATATGGGTATTCCAGATTCCTGGATGGATGCTGATGTGGATATTCCCATTTCCTGGACGGATGTTGATGTGGGTATTCCAGATTCCTGGACCAATGATGTGGGTCTTGCAGATTCCTGTACCGAGGTGGGTCTTGCAGATTCCTGGACGGATGATTGGTGTACAGCAGATTCTTGGATAGATGACCGGTGTACAGCAGATTCTTGGACAGATGCTGATTGGTAGACACTAGATTCTCGGGCAGATGTTATACCAGATTCTTGGACAGATGACCGGTATACATCAAGTTCTCGGACCGATGCTGACTGGTGTACAATTTCTTGGTCAAATACTGATTGGCATACAGATTCTTGGATAGATGGTTTGTATACAGCATATTCGACAGTGGCTGTTTGGTATATAGCAAGTTCTAGAACAGATGCTGATTGGTGGTTTACATTAGATTCTTGGACAGATTGGTGAACAGCTTATTCTTGGACAGATTCTGGTGGGGATAAACTAGGTTCTTGGACATATGATTCGTGGACATATGATTCGTGTACAGAAGATTCTTGGACAGATGGTACAACAGGTTCTTGGACAGATGGTACAACAGGTTCTTGGACAGATGGTACAACAGGTTCTTGGACAGATGGTACAACAGGTTCTTGGACAGATGGTACAACAGGTTCTTGGACAGATGGTACAACAGGTTCTTGGACAGATGGTACAGCAGGTTCTTGGACAGATGGTACAACAGGTTCTTGGACAGATGGTACAACAGGTTCTTAGATGTATGTTTGGTGTACAGCAGATTCTTGGACAGATGTAGGTACACCATGTTCCTGGACAGATGAGGGTACAACATGTTCCTGGTCAGTTGAGGGTACAACATGTTCCTGAACAGATTGATGAACAACAGATTCTCGGACAGATTGATGAACAACAGATTCTCGGACAGATGTGGGTACACCAGGTTCATGGACAGATGTGTGTACTCCGGGTTCTTGGACAGGTGTGGGTACATTAGGTTCTTGGACAGATGCTGGCTGAGATACACCAGATGATAGTTGTAAGTCGAAGTCTTGGACAGATGATAATGGCATGTCGAATTCTTGGATAAATGGCGATAATGGTATGTCGAATTGCCGGACAAATAATTCGTATTCACCAGATTCTTGGACAGGTGCTGATAGTGGTCTGGCCGATTGTTGGGCAAATGGTTCGTAGGCATCAAATTCTTGGGCAGATGACATTGGTATGTCGAATTCGACAGATGCTGATGGGGGTATATCGAATTCTTGGACAAAACGTATTCGCATGTCGATATCTTGGACTGATAAATAGTGTTCACCAGATGGTCGCTGTGCACCAGATTCTAGGATATACGATTGATATACACGAGAGTCTTCGACATTTGATTGGTATACAGTAGATTCTTGGACATTTGATTGATATACAGTAGATTCCTGGACAGTTGATTGATATACACCAGATTCGTGGACAGTTGAATGATATACATCAGATTCTTGGACCGTTGAATGATATACATCAGAGTCTTGGACAGTTGATCCATATACAGTAGATTCTTCTACAGTTGACTGATATACACCATATTCTTGGATAGGTGTTGACCTTCGACGTGAAGAATGGTATTGTGGACGTGGTGATTCCGGAAATTCGTCATCACTTCTTGTGATCCAAGCTAAAGAAGGATGCGCTGATACACGCACCACTGGTCGCCTGTTTTGTCTTCCCCGTAATGGAATCTCACCTGTGGACAAAAAGAGGTATACACAACTCACTTCGGAACGAAGATTTATAGTTTAGAAAACGGACAATCAGCAACATCGATTATCACCTCACTGAAAGGGAACTTGAATCTCCAACGGAGCATTCGTGCACGCTTCCTTTACGCCATTGTGTAAGTCTAGCTTTACATATGCCTGTTGCAAGACTTCCCCTCCTCCATCCTCTTGTATATTCTTTGATTCAGTGCCAAGATAGATGGGTCAGCACAAAATGCTGTTCGAAATGGAGCGGGAGTGTACATAGAACACCCAAATAATACTAGGGACACGGCCAGAGTACCAACAGGAAAGTATAGACATAACTATGATGCTGAAATTGAAGCAATCAAGATAGCAAAGAAATTACTAAATACCAGCCATGGTACACAACCTGTGGTGGTATTGACAGATTCAAAATCAGTACTCGAGGCGCTCCTGTCTTGGAAATTGCCAGTAGTAAGGACACTACTTTAACTTAGCAGTCAGCATAAGGTCACCATACAGTGGATACCATCCCACTGTGGAGTACCCGGAAACGAGAGCTGATCGACTGGCTAAGGAAAGAGCAAAAAAAAAAAACAGCTTGATATGGCCGTTACATCCCACCAAAAGAAAAGAATGATAAAATCAGTCAGAAGGCCACCAAAACCTGTTCAAGACGACTACCAATTTATGGACAGACAAGAACAATTCATTCTGCGCCTCAGAACAGGACATTAGATTATGCAACCACATGTATACAACATTTAAGATTGGTGAATCAGCAATGTGCACTTGTGGATTGGCGTTGTAGACAACTCATACTCCAAGACTACCTAAATTACATGTCTAGGGAAACTTTCTGCCTTAGAGACGACAGTGGAAGATATACTCTATGGACCGTTGAGTGAACTAAAAGACAGTTAAACTCATACAAGTGACATCATTGTAGTTATAGACATATTTCAAGCGAACGAAAGTAGTACCAAATAAAACTAGGTTATAACCAAACATGGTACACACATGAAGAAGTTTGTAAATTTTCGTTTACTGGGCAATAAATTGGGGATGATAAAAACACAATGACCCTAATGTGGTGATATATCTTCCTTCTGTCCAAATGGATCAGACAACTAGCTATATTGTCCTTCGGCACTGAATCAGTTACCCAGGTTTTGCTAAC
Organism: Cepaea nemoralis; assembly: GCA_014155875.1. Lineage (NCBI taxonomy): Eukaryota > Metazoa > Mollusca > Gastropoda > Stylommatophora > Helicidae > Cepaea > Cepaea nemoralis. The sequence goes on along the minus strand of JACEFZ010027807.1, from coordinate 58,677 downwards.
ATGGCTAAATTATCTAATTGTTCTCGTTATCATAGTTTTCCGCAATACCAGTTTTAGTAATAATTCGTTATTCATAACATGTCAATTTTATTCATGTGTATAACTAACCACTTTTCGAAAGGTTCAGTTTTACTCTGTTCCTTCCTTTGTCCTGTTTTTCCGTGTTCGTTGCAGAGAAGAGGCAGATGCAATTTACAATATTTCGCTTGTCTTGTTGCTTGTACCAACTTCATATTTGATTTCTTCAATGTCTTATTCCATCTAGCCAACATTTTACTGGGTTGTACACCCGCCTTGTATCCCATGTTTTAAAATAAAACGCTCTATCCGCGGATTGATCTTGCTCCATTCTAAATGTCCGAATCACTTAATTCTTTGGTGTTCTTTAAAGTCAGTGATGGGTGTATGTTATCCCTGTTTGTCTTAGTTGTGTCTGCGCTGTACAATTACGTACAATTATTTGTAGACGTTATGTTAATATCGAAATTTGGACGCAAGAAGAATGAATATTACTTTGATCATTCTTTGTTCCTATCTCTTTAGCGCACCCGCCATCTTTTCATTGTCCTAGGTAAATGCCTGTACAACTGTCTATATTTATTAACGTTACTTTTCAAATTTGATTTGGTATTATCTTGATAATCTTGATTTTTTCCGTTATTTTGATGTTTACTAATTCTGAGAGCTGTTTCAGCTAACAAAAATCTGTCTTGTTTTTGCCATCTTTGAACTCAAGCGTAGTCCATAAACGTGCTTTCACTTATAGTGCACTTATTTTTGCGTATGCATTGGCTTTAGCTATTACCAGTGTCCCTCAGCTCAGTTCCTTGATTATCCTCCAGTGTCTTGAGTACTGGCCTTCAGTTTGAATATATACTTATATAGTGTGTACGAGCATGGGGATAACAGACCTTTGTCTCACACTGATATATCTACAAGAGGTGATACATTGTCATGATCTTACTGCTGCTTACTGTGCCCAGTACAAGTTTAGTTTCATGTCTTTGCCATCGATATTTTTAAACGAGGCGTTTTATATGACATGCATATTATCGAATGTATTACATTTTTCCAACCTCTGTTTTAATGTTTTTGGAAGCGGGCCCAATTTATGCCCAGTAAAAATTGTGTAAGCGTAAAAATGTGTCAACGTAAAAATATGACATCGTAAGAATGTATAGATGTGACAGCATTGCAAACATCTGGCAACGTATCATATATTAACGTAATATGGGAGCGTAGTAATTGTGTGGCAGCGTAATAAATGTGAGGCAGCGTGACAAATGTGAGGCAGCGTGACAAATGTGAGGCAGCGTGACAAATGTGAGGCAGCGTGACAAATGTGAGGCAGCGTGACAAATGTGAGGCAGCGTGACAAATGTGAGACAGCGTGACAAATGTGAGGCAGCGTGACAAGTGAGGCAGCGTGACAAATGTGAAGCAGCAATGTGAAGTAAAGGAACATGTGAGGCAAAGTAACAGCTGAGGCAAAGTAACAGCTGAGGCAAAGTAACAGCTGAGGCAAAGTAACAGCTGAGGCAAGGTTACAGCTGAGGCAAAGTAACAGCTGAGGCAAAGTAACATAACGGTGTGGCATAGTAACAAAAGTGAGGCAGCGATGCTAGACAGCGTAACAAATTTGAGGCATACATTATTTACCAGCGAAGCAAATGTGTGGCAGCGTAACAAATGTATGGCAGCGTAACAAATGTGTGGCAGCGTAACAAATGTGTGGCAGCGTAACAAATGTGTGGCAGCTAACAAATGTGTGGCAGCGTAACAAATATTTGGCAGTGTAGCAATTATGTGGCAGCGTAACAAATATGTGGCAGCGTTACAAATGTGTAGTAACAAATGTGTGGCAGCGTAACTATGTAGCAGCATAATTATGTGGCAGCTAAAATTAAATATAGCTTCACAGCTAAACAATGTATAGCACCGTTACAAATGTAGCAAATGTGAAACAGCTTAGCAAATGTGTTGCAGCATAATAACAAATGTGGTACCGTAACAACTGCAGAAAATGTGAGGCAGCGTAACAAATGTAGCAGATTGGTAGCGTAACAAATGTAGCAAATTGGTAGCGTAACAATGTAGCAAATTGGTAGCGTAACAATGTAGCAAATTGGTAGCGTAAAAATGTAGCAAATTGGTAGCGTAACAAATGTAGCAAATGTGAGACACACATTTGAGGCAGCATAATAAATGTAGAAAATGTGAGACAAACATGTAAGGCAGCGTAACAAACCAGATTCTTGTGCAGATGACGTGTGCACACCAGGATCTTGTTCAGGTCTATGAGGAGATACACTGGGATCTTGTTCAGGACTATTAGGAGATGCACCGGGATCTTGAACAGGTGATCGACGACTTGAATGGCGTGGTGGACGTGGTGACTCTGAAAGGTCATAACTTCTAGTGAACCAAGATGGAGAAGCAGATTCACGCACCGATGGTCGCCTGCTTCGTCTTCCCCGCGAAGGCAACCCACCTGAGGATAACAACATTGTGTGGACAACTTAAGATGGACTTGCTTTATATTGTAGGAAGCAATGGACGTTCATCGCCATCAAATATATCAACATTGAAGGAGGGTTCTGAGTCTTCGACATCGGTTACCCTGCCTCTGCACGTAGTCATGCAGGCTCTTTCTATCTATCTTGGCCACCCAATATACACACGTGTACACTTGCACGCCGGATTGGTCCCTCCATGATATCTTAATATTTATCTATGAACGAGATATAAACCTGGATTTGTGCACCCTGCAGATGGCCAGCCCATGGATCGTACCGATGTTAACGCCCTTAGAGCCGAAGACTGACGTCAGTGAATCCAGGTCGTCCAGAATGAAACGAAGTCAGAACTGGTACGGCCAGACACGAGTGGCGCAACGGGAGAATGACCAACGAACACAAAACCGGAACTAATAGCCGACGGAAATTGATGCATATTGGGTTGTGCGGGGGGGGGGGGGGTGGATATCTGAGCAAACCTTGACTTGCATGGAATACAATGATGATGCCCAACAGCTTAACTTTATTGGCCTAGTTAAGGGTTTTTTCAACTTTCATTAGTCGTACAATTTTTCAAATTTGATTTGGTCCTAGCTTTAAAAAAACAGATGATTCACGACTCTGGTGATCGTGTATAATAAACGTAACAGCGTAATAAATGTGCGATAGCATAATTAATCTGGCAGCAGACCAAATGTGTGGCAGCGTAATAAATGTTTGGCACAGTAATAAATGTATGGCTCAGTTATAAATGTTTGGCTCATATATGTATGGGAGCGTAATAAATGTGTCGAAGCGTAGTGAATGTATGGAAGGGTAATAAATGTATGGAAGGGCAATAAATGTATGGCAGCGCAATAAATGTGGCAGCAGAACAAATATGTGGCAGCAGAACAAATGTGTGGGAGCGTAATAAATGTGGCAACGTAATAAATGTATGACACAGTTATAAATGTATGGAAGCGTAATAAATGTATCGCAGTGTGATAAATGTATGGCAGCTTAATGTAAGGCAGAGTAATGCAAGGCCGAGTAAAACATGTATGTCAGCGTAATAAATATATTAGCAAACCAAATGTGCGGCACCAGACCAAATGTGTGGCAGCGTAATAAATGTGGCAACAGACTAAATGTTTGGCAGCGTAATAAATATACGGCAGCGTAAAAAATGTATGGGATCATCATCAAGTGACATGCCGGCTCGCTAGGGCGTTCATGACTCCACATATCTCGGTCCTTGGTTTTCTGGATCAACTCCGCTGTTGATATTCCTCCATGTCACCGTCTCAATCCATCCAGCTTCATTTCTCTTGGTCTGCCTCTGCCTCTCTTCCTCTCGCTCTTTCCAGTTGTCACGATGTTCTCCAATTTCTTTCTTACCCCGTGACTAAAAAAGCTGTCGCCTCTGTCTTAATTCTAGTTTCATTAGCCTCTTTCATGCAATGGTTAGTTACTTTGGCAGTCCAAGGAATTCGCAACAATTTGTTTCTGGAACCACACCTCTGTTGCTTCCAATCTCTGCCTAATTTGTACATTTACAGTCCAAGTCGTACAGCAAAGCAGGTTCTATAAAGCACTTCAGCATTCTTACATTCAATGATAGTGATTTATTGCATAAGCTAGTCTTCATTTTTCTGAAATGCAGCCTTTGCTTGCCATACTCTGCTCTTAATCTGTTTCGTATCTTGCATCAGATGTTATAAATGCCCCTAGATATTTAAAACCATACACTTGGTAATATGGCAGCGCAATAAATGTATCGTAATAAATGTGGCAGCAGGCCAATGTATGGCAGCGTCATAAACGGGTAGCGGCGTAATAAATAGGTGCCACAGTTCAAAATGTGTAACAATTGACAACTGGATACTACTCTGCAGCGTTAAATGAGCATTACCTTGTGGATTAAAATTAAACAGCCACACAGCTGAACGCGCTTCACTAGCACAAGATATACGAAAAGCAGGAGAATAAAATATGCCTGTAAGAGGGATCGGCCTATTGGTTTCACATCACAGCCGTCGGTTCTAAATCCAATCTAAATGAGATGATTTGCTTTACTTGAGGTAGATAAAAATAAAGTATACAATGAAGGGTCTCCGCCAAAGAAAACCCTCTCAGATGATTTAAAAAAAAAAATTGGTATTAACAACAGTCGTATTATTAGATTAAATAAATCTACTTGATACATTTCAGATACACTGTACAGCATAGAAAGCACTTGAATCAATGTTACCTGTAGGAGGTTCAGAACTGTTGGTTCCATGATCTGGTTGGTCAACGCTGACATAGACAGCCTTCGCGCTAGTTTCATCATCATCTGGCAAGAAATTGGCACTGTACGGATGGGAAAATAGATGTGAAACCTAGGTGTGATAACTACATTGATAGATGCTCTGAATGTAATCTTAGTTGTGTTCCTCGAAAAAAATTCAGTGTGGTAATTTCGGGATACTGCGTGTTTACAAACATTTCATTTATCAAATCTTATGCCTGCCTTGAGTAAACAAGAGTTGGTAAAAATAAAAAAGTTGCGTACAAGTTTTCATGAGCAAATACACAGCAGAATGACAACTTCCAAACAACTTCATACATGGCCAACTTAACCATGTGTTGACAGCGTTACTACAAGCGAATACAAAGCTCCATGATAGTGACAAAAATGACTGATCACGTTGCATTAACAATGTACACTCGGACATCTGCGTTCGTTCAGAATGTTTTTGACACAATTGCGTTGTGCCTGTTTACAGCAGAGTTTTTTGATATTTGCACCTTTCGGCCGACACATCCGATTTCTTCAGGCGTGTGTTGACCGTTTTAACCTTCCCAGGACAGCCTGACATGATAGCGATAACTTTAAAAACGATATCTATGACAATTTGTTCCCAACTTTCTTTGTCAACTGATTTCTTTGTCCGTTTGTGCTGACTTTGATGCCGCTTCCTTGAAAGCTTTTTGTTCTTTCTGCTTCTATCTGAAAGCTCTATCATTATCTAAGTCTTCAGATTTCTTTAGCGGCTTGAGGGGTTTCTTCTTGCCACCTTCCCATCCAGACATGTCCTTGGTTCTTACGTTGTGTACTAACCGACACCTCGAGGTTCCAGCCAGCTCACCTGATGGACGACGCGTAGCGTTAGTAATAGCTACCACACGACCATTTATAAGCTGTAGGCCAAATGTCAGCCTATCACGAGTCAGGCCTAACTGTTTGCTCCGAGCAATGTGTCTTGACGGTGACCAACAGGACACAACGTGGCTGATCATGACAACACTATCCCCTGATTCCTCAGCTCTCACACCATTGCCGAATGTTGCTCTTATGGGCTGCACAATTTCTATATAGTATAAATTGAACATGTTCTTCGCGCTTTCTGCATCACCAAGAATTCAGTTACAACCGTGTAAAACTTAGTACAGTTATAACCGTGTAAAGCATTTAGTACACGGGCTCCATTTTCACAGACTACAACAATGGCGCTATTGGCCGGACTATCACACAATTACACAAAGACAGCCGGGATACTGTTGCGTTATCGCTTTGCTGTTTTTGCATTCGCTCGTTTTGAAATCCGTCGTAGTCCATACATGTGCTACTACTACTAGAGTATTGGAAAATGTGAGTGGATAATCTGTCCCTTTTACCAGTGTCCTCGCTATCATGCGAACCCACTCGGACTTCCGAGCCACTTGTAATTTACATACTCAAGTCAAGGACTAGAAGTCAACATGTTTAGTCAAATGTGGGTTGAAACCACTACCTTGGCATCAGCGCACCGGATGTTTGAGAAGAGCGCTCTTATCCATGCTTCGTTGCTGTATTCTTATGAGTAAAACAAGTTACTGTCCGAGCAGCCCTCGTTTAATTGTGTCGTATGCATTCGAGATAGCTGTAATGGGAGACATTTAATAAAAGAACCCATTGATACTTAAAAGGAATTGATTTGGTGTTTGGTTTATAAAGGGCAAGACACCTGAATAAGATAAATCCAATAGTTATGATTTAAATAGCTTTGGTAATACTGGAGGCAGTAGTCTAAGGCTATGCCTGATTAAGTCAATTTTTACAAGTGGGAAAACAAGCAGACAATAAGTTAATATTTACAAGTGGGAAACCAAGCAGACAAATTAACATTTACAACTCGGAAACCAAGCAGGAAATTTAATATTTACAAGTGGAGAACCAGAAAGACAGTAAGTCCATATTACAAGCGGGAAACCAAGCAGACAGTAAGTCAATATTTACAAGTGGGGAGCCAAGCAGACAATAAGTCTTACAAGCTGGAAACCAAGCAGTTATTAAGTTAATATTTACAAGTGGGAAACCACGCAGACAATAAGTCAATATTCACAAGTGGGAAATGAAGCAGACAATAAGTCAATATTTACTAGAGGGAAACAAAGAAGACAAGTTAATATTTACAAATGGGAAACCAAGCAGACAAGTTATTTACAAGTGGGGAAACCAAGCAGACAAGTCAATATTTACAAATGGGAAACCATGCAGACAAGTTAATATTTACAAGTGGGAAACCAAGAAGACAAGGCAATTTTTACTAGTAGCAAACCAAGCAGACAAGTTATTTACAAGTGGGAAACCAAGCAGATAATAAGGCAATATTTACTAGTGGCAAACCAAGCAGACAAGTTAATATGCACAGATGAGAAACCAAGCAGACAATCTGTCGTCTCATTGAGAACATTTACAAAGTAAACTGGAATGTTACTGAATGCCTAGAACTTAAAACAAAGGGTTTACAACGGAAAGGATACATTTAATAGCTCTTATCCCACAAGCGTCGCACAAAGCACGAACTGGGTAGCTCCAGCGACGATCCCCAGTAGTCTCAGAGAACACTGCGCTCGTCACCTAAATGACGGAGACCGGAATCGAACTCACAACCTTCGGAGTGCGAGCCAGGTGGCTTAACCACTTAGCCACGGAGTCCCCCAAGAACTGAAGTAGGTCATACCTAGATCAAGGACATCAGCAGTGTGTATGCAACTCACAACCTTCGGAGTGCGAGCCAGGTGGCTTAACCACTTAGCCACGGAGTCCCCCAAGAACTGAAGTAGGTCATACCTAGATCAAGGACATCAGCAGTGTGTATGCAAGATGCTGACACCTTGCACTACCTGCCCTACATACTTTTGCTGCAGATCTACTACTGACACCTGGCACTATCTGCCCTACATACTTTTGCTGCAGATCTACTACTGACACCTGGCACTATCTGCCCTACATACTGTTGCAGATTACTGATGACACCTGGCACTACCTGCCCTACATACTGTTGCAGATTACCGCGGGTACTCACTCGTAATTCTGGCACTGGAGGCACAGCTCCTGGGTTCCTGAAGTTGGTTCTTGACAGCGAGAACATTGTCCTTGGGTGGAGGGCCCAGATGCTCGGGGCACGGGTTTCCCTGGACTGCCATCTAGTGGGTACAATAGTACAACAGACGAATCAACATTAGCACCCCAGAAACAAAGTGGTGGTACATGAGGATGGGGGATCTCAGCGGCAATTAGCTTCACCAGTTATTGAAGTATTTAGGAAAATAAACGATAGGATACACACGATAGATTACACATGACAGGATACACACGATAGGATACAAACTAGGATATAAACGAACGACTACAGTCTGAAAGAATACAGACTATAGACGAAACCACACAGACGAACACAGACGAAACCACACAGACGAACACAGACGAAATCACACAGACGAAATCACAGACGAAACAGACGAAACCACACAGACGAAACCACACAGACGAAACCACACAGACGAAACCACACAGACGAAACCACAGACTAAACCTCACAGACGAAACCACTCAAAACTGATAATCGACTAATTCTGATAACCTGCTACTTTTTGGACAGTATATGCCTGAACAGACGCTCATTCTGTCTCAAACTGGTACTAGCTACACATTCACATGGTAGAGGATGGGAGGCACACTATGAAGAGACCAACGCGGCTCTGGGGAAAAGGGACAACTGTTTTCTGGATTCTTTAAGAAACATCCAACCATTAATAACAGATCTACAAGCCACTTGAATGGTTTGGTTGAGATCGTGAGTTGGTTGAGGACGTCATTTGGATGACGCGTGATTTGGTTGAAGCCGATGCTCCAGTGGTAGATTGCATAAAGAGAATGAAGTGAGCGTGGAAAGCAAATGTAAACATCTCCAAGATTGAAGCTTATAGCCTTGCAGGTGCCTGTGTACACTCAATTCCAGCAGAGGCAGGACAATCCTTTTGGAAGTGTATGTCTCTGATGGCGGAAAACAACCCCCTCCCCTTTTTGTGTTATTCCCTCCCCCCCCCCCCCCAGCACCCCTTCCCCTTCCAAGGGAAATTAGGAAAGAAACGAATAGAAACAATACCCGACCTCGTATGTCGAGACCTAGAATATGTGAAGGCTTAGCATCTCCCACCCCAGCGCCAGATTCGGCTGAGAGACATGTACTGTAATAGTGCGTGTGCGGTAAGGTCTCAATGAGAAACGACTGGTGTCTTTGCGACGGGTACGGCCGAGGGCTTCTAGACACTACCGTAGGCACGTGATGTGTTGGGACTGCATACAATACTGCGCTCTAGAGAACCCTATTACCAGGGTCCACGATAGAAACAAGGAATTGTAACAATGTAGTAAGACGCCACTAATGAGGGTTGGCATGAAGCTGGAATTGGCATGAAGCTGGAATTGGCATGAAGCTGGGGTGGGCGTCAAGCTGCTATGCCATTCTGTCCAAAACTTTAGCTGCATAATCCTTCCGTTCATGAAACAATTCTACAAATTCTTAGCCTGAGTTGGTTAAGGCCCCTCTCCCACTAGTAGATAGAAGAATGAACTGGCTGGCCAACTTTTCATTCCCAATTTCTAGACAATGCAATGTCCCAGTATACAGAATACAAGCCTAGATTCATCCCACTGTATTTGTCGAGTAAAATTTAAATCCCAACTAAGAATCGAACCTAAGTATGGTAGAAGTCAAGTCTCTATTTCAACCTCACACCGATTGGCGCAAGGATTTTTTTTTTCAGGGCCTAGACATCAAAGCCAATATAACGGATTTAAGAGTTAAACCCTGTTATCTCACAGCCAAGCAAACAACCATTAGGTAACTGAGCTAATACAAACAAAAGTAATACTTACCGAAATTGTCGGCCATTATCGCTGTTATTTCGCTGCAAACTTGAAAATGTGCAAGTGGTCTTGATCAATTGTATTAAAAATAATTATTTTAAAAATAAGTTTCACAATGTCCTCGCGACGCTACAAGAAACATAAAAATTGAGACAGGTAAAAGGTAAAACCATAAACCGCTGACCACGTCAAGAGCTAAAATGAAACTGAGCAGAGGATGAGTGTCCGGCTCAGTCCGGTGTGTATTTATTGAGTGGACATCGTGCAGGTTGTGAACATCGTTCCGTCCGAGGATCCCGAGAGCATGTAGTATTTGGTAACTGGTGAAGTGTCTGGAGGGGATGGTAATCTTGTTACTACCCCTTCCCATCTTTTCATGGCGGGAGAGTTAGGGTTTGCTCACTTTTAACTCAATCATAGTAGATACACATATTACTACTTGTAGTCCACTGGATTTGCGTGTGGATTAGCTTTCCCTATTGTGAGTGTCCCTCGACATCGGGTGAACTTATTTAGACTGGAGGTACTTGTAATCTAACAAACCTATGCAGAAGTTTATACAACAACAGTGAATGCATAGTGAGAGCAACTGGAGAACACTCAGAACCCTTCACCATAAGATCTGGAGTACGACAAGGTTGTGTCCTGTCCCCTCTCTTGTTCATAACATATATAGACAACATATGTAAAGAAACCAGCCAAGCAGAAACAGCAAGAATACCGCATGACGAGAACACAGAAGAAGAACCATCAGCAAATCTAACCATTAGAGAACTCCTGTTTGCGTACGACCAAGCACTAATAGCAAAATCAGAAGCTGAATTACAAGACCACATGAATAGTCTAAACGAAATGTGTAGGGAACATAACATGAAAATTAGCACAAGCAAAACAGAGGTAATGACTATAACTAAAGAAGAACAAACAGCAACAATTCACCTAAACGAACATCCCTTGAAACAAGTAAAGAGCTTCAAGTACCTAGGAAGTATAATATCATCAAATGGCAGATCAGAAGACGAGATCGAAAATAGGTGCAATAAGGCAAATCAACTCATTGGACAAATGGCACCAATACTAAAGAACAAACATGTATCAATAACTACTAAGAAAGCACTTTACAACACAATCTTCCTACCAACTCTGTGCTACCAATGCCAAACCTGGACAATGACAGAAAAAGAGAAAAGAAAAATCACAACAACAGAAATGAGGTTTCTGAGAAGAATACTCAACGTATCAAGAAGAGATAAGATCAGAAATGAAGAAATCAGGACTAAAGTAGGGGTTAAAGCTGCTCTAGATTTTATTAGAAAGCAGCAAGTCAAATGGTTTGGCCATGCAAGTATGCTACCAGTCAACAGCATGCCACAACAAGCAATGATGTACAGACCAGATGGAAACAGAGGAAGAGGCCGACCACGTAAACGTTGGACGGAGGGAATAACAGAATCCATGGGAATGTCGATATACGAAGCCCATAACCGGGCACTCTCACGAAGTTTATACTTCACCTCGACACCGCAAGGTACAAGAGGAACATGATTAGATGAGATGAGAGTACTTGTAATTTACGTCCCCAAGTTAATGACGAGAAGTCAACATTTTATTCCAAATGATCGGTATAGGGCTTTACCCTTCTACCACGGCATTAGCGCACTGAAAGTTTAAGAGCTAGTGGTCTTATCCGTTCGGCCATGCCGACTTCGGATGTTTAAAAACAATCTTTTCCGAATAAATGAATAACACTTTTTTCGGCATATCCTTTACAGGACATCGCTGTCAACACCAGCATTTTACCGCTGTTGTTGATTTCTTGGCAAGATTATCTCAGTAGTTTGCCATTGATTTCTGAGCGGCCGGCTCACTTATCCCGTAAGTCACAAACGCAGCGAGAACCGCTACCAGTTCTCACGCGCTGCGTTACTCTACGTGGATAAACGGGATTACGGAGACAGTCGTTTAACGCCTTGGCCAGGGGGACGGCGAATAACATTTTAGCTGAAACAATTAAAACATAGTCACAGGTAATAACCGAGGGGATAACACATCTTTACTGACATGAACAGTTTACGTGGCAGCACATAAACACATACACAAGAATGGATTAGCGCTCTTATAAATAGAAGACAGAATAAGAGATTAGATGACACACTGGGTGATATACAGATTGGAAGCTGTGAGGATGCGAACCTGAGGCCTCCAAATCAAGAGAGCGCATGGCTACAAAGAACAAGTGTACTTGTCGACGCTAAAGTTACTGTTTGCATTGTCTTTACATAACTTGCTGCAATGTCCTTCTAACTGTCACTGATTCCTGATTTAAAACAATAAAAAACATAAAGAAAATGGACGACATCAAAGACATTGTACAAGCACACGGAATGACACTATCTAGTGCCGTTCACCAAGCGCGGGTACATCAATTATCCCTCCCACGGCGCATGACGGAAAAAGTGGAAAAAGATTATAATAATGATAATGATGATGATGAAAGAAAAGTGCCGTCTCCACAATGAAGGTTGGCTGCAATGGATCTCCAGCACTATTTGTCTCTCGCCTTAACTGTACTATTCGTGAGATAGCTGTTCGTCCATCTCTTGATGTAATTTTCCCACTTGTATCGTTGTCTACCTCTTGCTCGCTTTCCCTTAACTTTGCCCTCCAGTATAGTTTTTATAAGAGTGTTGTTGCTTTTAACATGTAAAAAAATATTTCACTTGCCTCCTTTTTATTCAACTCTTTTCATTTCCAGTTTTTCTAGAACCTCTGTATTTGATTGCTTCCGTTTCCATGAAATACGACATATTCTTCTGTATATCCACATCTCCAGGGAATCTCTTCGACTTTCTAGTTGCTTGTTCAATGTACAGGCTTCAGTGTCATACAGTAGTGTTGAATATATTTAACATATGACAATGCTTAATGTACTGTTAATCTCTCTGAATGGTAATACTCATTTCATGGTGCTGAAAGCATTTTTGGCCATTCCTATTATCTTATGATTTCTATTTCACTTCTGCCATCATCTGTTATTATATATTGGGGGATGCGTGGTCTCCAGGTATGGTGTCCGCCTCGAGTGCTGGAGGTCCCGGGTTCAAGCCCCGGCGATGACCGGGATTTTTTCTCGTGGACTTCTAGTAATAAAATGTCCCTTGGGCTCTCCGGGTAGTGAGATCGGACGCTCGTGTGTATTGTTGCGCAAGTAAAAAATCTCTTCGCAGTAGGAAATCGGAAAAGAGTAGCCTAACGGCGCTGCCCGGGCAAAATTTAGAGTTAAAAATCTACCCAAAGTACTTCAGTATCCCTGCCGGTGCTACGCAGTTTCGTGCACTGAGTTGAGTTTCTCCAGACTCAGGTTTGAGTTAGGAGGAGAACGGAGCACTTATGGGTTGCACCTGTGTGCTGTGATGTTAATCCATCGACTAAACTAAACTAAACTGTTATTACATGTTCAAGATAGTAGAAACTTGTTACTTGTTCTAGTATATCCCCGTTTACTGTGATGTTCATCGACGACCTTTCCTTTTCACTGTTAATTATCGTCGTTTTCGTAGTTTGGATGTTAATATCTAAGCCACATTCTGCACTACGTCTGTTTACTTCTTCCACTAGATTTTGTAACTCTTGCTCGCTTTCTACTTGTAACACTGTATCGGCAGCATATCTAAGATTATTTATGATTCTTCCATTGATGTTAAGTCCAGGCAGTACGACTTGTTTAAAAATTCTCTACGTGTATAAGTTGAAGAGGCTTAGGGACAACATACATCCTTGCCGTACTCCTCTTTTTACCATTATGAGCGACGAATGGCTATTTCCGCATCTATAGACGCCAATTGTTTACTGTACAAGTTACTAATAAGTCTGATGACCTTTCCGTAAAAACCTATATCTTTAATGCGTGTAATTTGTCGTTCATGTTGTACTCTATCAAAAGCTTTCTTGTAGTCTAGCAAACAAACACACATAGCTTTCTGAACTTCTATATAGTATTTTTTCCCCGCATATTCTCTACAGGACATTGCAGTCAATACCAGCATTTTTAGTTGCTGTTGATGTCTTCGCATGTTTTACGTTCCATATTTTGCCATTGCTTTCTGAACGACCGGCTCACATACCCCGTAAGTAACCAGAGCGACAAGATTCGCTGCCGAATCTCACGCAGCTGTGTTTCATACGTGAGTATACGGGATTACGAACAACGTCCTTGACCCCTTCGCCTGGTAGACCGGCCTATATAGTTATAGGGACAGTAATCAAGATACAAAAATATCAGTCCAGTGCACTAGACATAGCCGTACCTGTGCGGGCACGTGAATGAACTATGCTTGACCTCAAAGCCAGCCAATTATACAAAAACACACCATAAACTATGTACACGATTGTAACGGACAACAATGAGAGCCTTGGTACCATACTGGCTAGACTCTTTCCTACCCACACTGTAACGAACAACAATGAGAGCTGTGGTAGCGTACTGGCTAGACGCTTTCCGGCACACTGTAACGGACAACAATGAGAGCTGTGGTAGCATACTGGCTAGACTCTTTCCTACCCACACTGTAACGAACAACAATGAGAGCTGTGGTAGCATACTGGCTAGACTCTTTCCTGCACACACTGTAACGGACAACAATGAGAGCTGTGGTAGCATACTGGCTAGACTCTTTCCTACCCACACTGTAACGAACAACAATGAGAGCCTTGGTACCATACTCGCTAGACTCTTTCCTGCCCGCACTGTAACGAACAACAATGGGAGCCTTGGTACCATACTGGCTAGACTCTTTCCTGCCCACACTGTAACGAACAACAATAGGAGCCTTGGTACCATACTCGCTAGACTCTTTCCTGCCCAAACTGTAACGAACAACAATGGGAGCCTTGGTACCATACTGGCTAGATTCTTTCCTGCCCACACTAACGGACAATAGGAGCCGTGCTAGCATACTGGCTGGACTCTTGCCCACACTGTGGTCGTCGGTTCGAGTTCGCACCGAGACGGATGTTCAACGCTAACACGGGCTCACAAGACCACACATCCTAAACTGGTCCCTGGACACGGAGCTGGAAGTAAAGGCGGCCGGGGTGGTATTGACCACATAGACCTGCGACATGTTATGTGGGTCTAGCATCTTGTGCCCTAGGCAAAGTCATCATCATCATGTGCCATGCCGATAAGCGTAGGCGGTCATGTTTCACCATCTCATGCGATCACCAGAGTCGTGGATCAGCTCTGTTCTTGTCTCGACCATGCCACGTGGCCAAACTATCTAGGTATTTAATTCGCTGCCTTCCCCTTGTTCTCTTCCCCTCAATCTTGCCAGTTGTCACCAAGTTCTCCAATTTATTTCGACCAAAAAATTGAGGTCGTCTACTCTAATTTCTCTAAACAGTTTACGGTTTTCATTTGTTTCTTGCAGGACTTGGTAATTGGTCTGTCTGTCAGACGTGACTTTTAAAGTAAGATCGCGACGTGCGCGCGAGTGTGTGTGTGGGGTATGGTGTGGTGTGTGTGGGGGATGTAAGAGTAGGTCTGGGTGCGCGTGTGGAAGGGGAGTGGTGGTTTTAGTTTATAAAGTAGTTAAATGTCACCCTTGAGTTCTGTGAACAGCTATAACCAACCGGTACTTGCTGGATGTGGTCAATATAGCGGCCGCCCCGAGTGCCAAGACGTACTTTCATAACATGCCCAACGAATTCTTGACTGCCTACGTATAATTTGTCTATTCATGTTACGGTTGTTATTTGTTTCTTGAAGGACGTTTTTAAAATTTTTATTTGTCTGTACATGGTATGGATTATAATGCCAATATTGCATCTGAGATTTTATAACAGAAACAGCTCCGAGAGTCAGAGACGCTGTTTGGCGTACAACCATCAGAGTAACAGTTTACCAGTTAGTGGCATATCCTTTACAGAACGTAGCAGTCAACTCCAGTATTTGTGGCTGTTTGTGATTCCTGTGCAAGTTTGCGTTTAATAGTTTGCTATTGTTTTCTTAAAGGCTGGCACTCATACCAGTGTATGTAAACCATCGAACGTTGTCCGTTATTAAATCCCCCGCAGCTGTGTTTCGAACGCAGTATTACTAATTGCATTAGTAACCCCTTCGTCACAAAGCCGATTTACAACAGTGAGTGGCACCCTGCAGTCTTGACAAACCAAAGTATGTGGGTTGGAATTTGGCCAAAATTCCATCACAATGCCTGGGCAGAGCTTTTAGAGAACATGTGGTGCCCAAACGACATGTTCCCTCTCGCGGCCTTGCCTTGTTTATGCCAGAGGAATGGATAACCAGTACGTCTGGAACAAAGAACGCTTCAGACGCTGGCGGCTCAGCGTCAGACCTCCGAGACCTCGCCTCATGAGCAGGTGTCGAGCTGTGGCTGGACCTTGGAACCTGACTTAGAGGCGTTCAGCCAAGTCCCAAAGGTGAGGGCCTCGTACGCGCCTGGACCATAGGACGCGTACATCTGTCAAACCTGTGTAAGCGTGTACTACCGTCATTCTCCCCTCCTGACTTGCGGATCCTGCTACCATCGGGAATAGGCCCGCATGAAATATTGCTCGTCTGCTGCGAGCAAAGCTCCCAACCTTCCACTTTGGATCTCGCGACCAGCGAGAATAGGCCCGCCGGAGATATTGCTCCTCTGTTGCCGACAAATCATAAAAGTATTTCAAGTGTGCTTGCGCTCCCACCTATACTACACCCTTCATGTGTCTTCACAAAGTCGGATTAGAGTTTACCACAGTACAATACATGATACAGTACAATAACAGCTGATTCACGCGCATCTTTTTATTGTTAAAAAATAAAAACATGAAACCATATTAGGTTTAGAACAATTAAAAACAGCAAACCCGGCATTTAAACAAGATAAAATATCGGTTCCCAATTTACATGAGCATAAAATGGAGCATCGTGCATGAATTAAGAGCAATTTTTAACCGAATTCCTACCCTATGCGACAACAAGCAGGCGAGATGAAGGGGGAAAAAAAGCACATACACAAAACGAATCCACGAGAAGTTGCCCAGAAACAAAAAGAGAAGAAATAATGCAGAACAGAAAGGCATGTCTGGGAAGACAAGTGACCAGTGGAATATTTGGCAAAAGAAGTTAGCACTGAATGAGTAGGCGTACAATTTCGAATATCTTGGGTCATCGATTGCCAGCAATGGTGATGCAATAAGAGAATTAAAAGACGAATATCTATTGCTCTTCAAAGACTAAGACCAACTGAATGTGCAGTGGGACAGCTAGAACAACAACAATTCAGATTTTTAAGACCAAGCATCTTTCCCATTGCAACATATGCTTGTGAGACCTGGACACTTAGAAAGCAAGCTGGACAGTGCATAAATACCTTTGAATATAGATGTTATAGACTAGTTCTAAGTATTTCCTGGATAAAGAAAAGAACAATCCATACTTCAAGAGCTGAATATTGAAGAATGTTGGATATTAAAGACGACAAAGAAAATTTAAATAGTTTGGTCACTTGAAAGGTCACGAAAGTTTGGAAAAAAAATAATGGAGGGGTATATGCCTAGGAAGGGAGCAAGAGGAAGGCCAGATAGAAGATGGGTGCAGGATGTGGCAGATGATCTCCAGGTCGGTGTTTCGGACGCGGGACATCTTGCCTATGATCGAGATTTTCCTGAAGGTTATGGGAGCAAGGTTCTGCAAAGGACATACTACTGAATGAAATATCACTGAATGGATATAGGCAAATGTTTACAGCACTGAATTGATACAAACGAAAGTGACTAGCATTCAACAAGACAAATGTCACTCTCACTGAATGGGATAGAACTAAGTTTACAGCATTGAATACAAATAAAAGTGACTAGCATTCAACAAGACAAACAAAAGCCACCATCACTGAATGGGATTGAATCAAGTTTACAGCACTGAATGGCTACAGACAGAGGTTACCACTCAATACAGAAACAAAGGCCCATATCACTGAATGGGTACAAATAAAAGTGACTAGCATTCAACAAGACAAACAAATGTCACTCACTGAATGGGATAGAACCAAGTTTACAGCATTGAATACAAATAAAAGTGACTAGCATTCAACAAGACAAACAAAAGCCACTATCATTGAATGGGTTAGAACTAAGCTTACAGCACTGAATGGATACAAAATAAAAGTGACAAATATGGCAGACTTGAAATGTACATCTGAAATCCAATGGACTAGGAAGTCAACCAATTTGTGAAACAGCTTGCGAAAGCTAACACCACTAAATGGAAACAAACAAAAGGGACTAGCACCCAACAAGGCAATCAAAAGTCACTATCACTGAATGTGATAGAATAGCTGTTAGAGAACTTATGAACTTTAGAAGCAAGGAAGCAAGCAGCTTCCTTAGAAAACTTATGACAATTAATAATATGGACACTTGAAAGAAAACGACCCCTAGATCAACGGAAATAGATCCGCCTAGACGAGGACTATATGGCCTGTGAGCGGACAGGCAAGGGTGCTAGACAGAAATATTGGAATGCGAAAGTAATTAGAAACAATGGAAACATATGGAAAGATTTTGAAAGAACATGTAGAAAAGGGGGGTTGATATCGATCTTCGGCATATCTGATCCAAATTAATATGCTAAAGTGAGTTTAGAAATCTAAGACATTGGGAAAATGGCATGCTTTGAATTATCAGGAAGTTGACTAAACAAAATTGGGTACTCGCACAGAATGAAAATAGTAACAAAAGCAAGAATATTTCTTGAAATTGAAAAGCACATAAAGGTTAGTTTTTAAGACATTTAAAAGTTGGTAACGATTGTATGGCATTTTATACTACATACCAGTTACACATTTTATAGTATTTAACATCTAAAAATTGTATGATATTAAAACACCTAATAGTTATAGGAAATTTAAAATTATGCAACAAACAGGTTGTATTAAATTTAAAAGAATCTAACAAATATATTTTATGATACTTAAAATTACGTAACATTAACGGGTATTAATACATTTAAAAGTTTAAAATTATAAATGGTTTGTCATTTGAAGGTATCTAACAATACTGATTCACGACATTTGAAAGTACGTAACAGTAACATATATTTCAAAGTAACGTTTGCATGTTTTCTGTCATTTGGAAGTACTTAGATCCAATAGGATGCGTGCTCTAACAGGTACAGATATTACCATTTTAAAGGGATTTCACATTTCAAAGACGGATGTCACAGCAAAGTTCTCACTAAGAATATTCCAAACAGAAATGACCTACTAGATGTGCCTGTCGGTCAGAGTTTAAAATATTTTAAAGGTCAGGGTTTAATGTCAAAAATGTATAAAACTTGGGAATTTAAATATTCCTACTAATCAAAGAAATAAGCATTATCGGACAATCAATAAAAGATAGAAATGAAATCGTGACTAAAGTGGTTTGGGGGGGGGGGGGTATAGCAGCGCAAGTTTTCATTAGATATATGAAGCCCATAAACGGGAATTCTTCAGCTGTTTATACTCAACTCGACCCGAAGGACAAGAGGAACGAGATGAGATGTGATGAGACGGAATATAAATTGTGACACTAGATTTAGCTACCGTAAGTTTTGGAATGTTAAAATATAAAGCAACAGTAATTATTCACAATTAGAGCATAAACACCTGGAACGATTGCAGGTGAAACTGGTATAGTCATTAACGGCAGTGTCTAGTGTACTTCAGGTTTTGATCTGAGAAGACCAACAGTATACTCGATCTAATTCATGTCTACACGCTATGGTACTGATTCTCCTGCAGAATTCCAAAGAGATCCTCATCTGAATTTGCCGATGTCACTTCACTTCGTCTAGATGGTCAGTCATTACGTCCAGTCGGGAGACTATCCTTGCTTCTCTTTTCACATGATAATCTTTTTTTTAGTGAGGTGAGCATAAATATATGGTATCGGGCTTGCTTCATGTCCCAGAAAAGAAAGACATTGCTCGACCGTCTTGAAAACCCGGATCTTTCTTGTATATGTTGCCTGAAACTGAACAGGAAAAAGATGAATGCTCGTGATCATTAAGTACATCATAAAAACGAAAACAATTTTGTATAGTCAGACAAAGGTGTAATGTAGCACTTCTTTGGACGTGACATCGCATCCCGCTAGATTCAGTGCTGAAGGGTTTGACCTCCCATTAGGAAAGAATGACGAAATTTGTGCCGTACTTGGGTCATCGTGTTATTTGTTTCATTTCCAGGTACCCTCAGCAATTTTAACGCTCAATTAAAGGATATTTACATTGTGATACTTGTTCATTTGTGACCATGTTTGGTCTAAACCTACAATTTTTGGGGCATTAAACCAGTTAAAGACACTCGCAGTTCTAATTTGCTTTATTTTAACAACCACAGAGAGAGAGAGGAGCGGTTCTATGCTCTGAGTCCACCTTTCTACTGGTCAACTCATGACCTATCTCCCAGGAACCATGTCTACCACTATAACCCACAGTGACGCTTACTGTGGCCAGTTTCCAAGTCAGCTGTTTATCTGCTTGCCTCATTGTTCAGGTCTGGTTAAATGCCAGAATATTTCTTGATCAATCGTATTCAAATAATTTTCTGGAACATTTAATTTGTAAAAGCCTCAATTTTCTCTAGAAATTTCACCCCCCCCCCCCCCCCCCCCACCCAAATTTTTTTTTTTTTTAAATCACTCCATGATTCACTTATGTATTTTTATGTTGTCACTGGAAATATGAATTTTTTTCTTCAATTTAGATTTTGTGTTTCTGTATTTTATTTGCCGATGTGCCATAATTACTTAATGCTATTTAAGCTCTGGATTGCTAGGGCAGTCACCTGACGTCTTTTAAAGTTCCCAGTGTTGTTAATTACGGTACCACAGTATTCAAAGTAACGTTTGTGATATGTTAAATTTTACTGAATTTATTTTTCGTTGACTATTTAATGTTCATACCGTACAAGTATGACAACCAAAACTCCCTCTCGCCCCTCCCCCTGACACAAAGGACCACACCACCTGCATATGTGAGTTCGGGAATTGCATTTCCTTGAGTATGAAGGATCACATCTTGGGTTTCGTCATAACATGTGAGTAGATCAATATTCTTACTTGCACCTCAAACCAGCTTGTTTCATCAGATAACATGACAGCTGCTTGTTAGCGATACAATGTTTCAATTAAGTGGAATACGTGCGCTGACAACCCGATGTGTTAAGTTCCACAATTGTTTAACACTGCAGGTCGTCTATACTATTTCTTTATCGGTTGTCGCGTGTCCTCAAAGTGTGGCACTCTTCACGCCATGAGGTGCTTTTTCGCATTTGATGGAAGCCCTATATTTATTGACCAATCGGCACTTAATGGGCGATTTAGATTCGATCTAAAAGCTTCGATTGTCACTGCAATGCATGTTTCCCATTCTCTAATACGCCTAAATGCTGCTAGGAGAATCTCTACATCGAATTACGAGTTCAAAGTACTAATATGCTTTGATGCTTGCTTGATTGCGTTCGTTGGCTTAAGCTCCAACGTGAAGTCCTGTATGTTGGATGAAGGCATCCTATTGTCCAACATCAGTGTGATGTCATACAGGACCTGAGTTTTGCGTGAGTATCCGTTGTCCCATGTCTGGCTTGGTGTGCAGACTGGTGGTTTCTCGCCGTACAGGCAGACACTCTCCGACTTCGGAGGAATATGCTTTGATAATATCAAAGGAAAGAAACTACATGATTTGATAAAAAGTAAATTTACGGACTGAAAATGAAAGTCTGCCAGACTAGAAATCGAAATCTTGCAAATCAAATACTACTAGATTCATCATGAAGTGTCATGCCGGCTGGCGCAAGCGTTGACTCTCCAAAGATCTCGATCTTTGGTTCTCTGAATCAACTCCGCTGTTGATATTCCTCCATGCCACCGTCTCAATCCATCCAGCATAATTTCTCTTGGTCTGGTCCTGCCTCTCTTCCTCTCAATCTTACCAGTTGTCACGACGTTCTGCAATGCCACTCTTCTCATCACATGACCAAACAAAGCTATTTGCCTCTTTCTTATTGTATATAATGTTCTAGTTTCATTAGCCTTTTTCAGACAGTCGTTAGTTACTTTGGCAGTCCAAGGAATTCGCAACATTCTACTAGATTAAAGATACATTTATGTAACTATAATATGTAGCAAATTAATCGCTGCCAGATCAGAAATAATTAGAAATCTTTCAGATCAATTACTGGATTAGAGATGCATAACTATAGATATCTAGCAAATTAATCTCTAGCCAGACTAGAAATACAATTAGAAATCTTTCAAATCAATTACTGGATTAGAGATACATAACTATATATAACATCTAGCAAATTAATCGCTGCTAGACTAGAAATACAATTAGAAATCTTGCAAATCAAATACTAGATTAGAGATACATAACTACATGTAACATCTAGCAAATTAATCGCTGCCAGACTAGAAATACAATTAGAAATCTTGCAAGTCAAATACTAGAGATGCATTTATGTAACAATGTAACATGTAGCAAATTAATCGCTGCCAGACTAGAAACATATGTATGTAGCAAATTCTAGGGAGGGGAAAGGGGGGGGGGGGGGAAGGTGGGGGGGGAAGAGAGGGAATATAAACTCAGACTAGAGATAAATTACGTCGGAAATGTACTTTAACAGTGTAGGAAATGTACTTTAACAATGTAGGAAATGTACTTTAACAATGTAGGAAATGTACTTTAACAATGTAGGAAATGAAAAACAACCAGACAAATACGACTAGGAAATGGGACATAGCATACTAAAGATAATGCATGCAGCAGTCATTGGAATAAACCAGGCTTTGAAAAACTACAGGAATTGTTACATGTTTTGTTAATTGTTACCGAACTAGAGATAGTAGACCATTTTACATATCTAGGATCAGTGGTAAATAGCAAATTATCCCTAGATCAGGAAATCAACATCCGGATTGGTAAGGCAGCAACAACAATGAACAGGTTAAGAAAAAGAGTCTGGGAGAACAGGAAGCTTACTGCCAAACAAAAGTCCTTGTCTATCAAGCCTGTGTCCTTAGTACTCTTCTCTATGGCAGTGAAACCTGGACAACTTACACCAAGAGAACAACTTAAACAGCTTTCATATGCGGTTGTCTGCGAAGAATTCTTGGTATTAAGTGGCAAGACAAAATCACAAATACTGAAGTATTGGAAAGATCAGGTTGTGTGACAGTTTATTCCATGCTCAGTCTTCGTAGACTTAGATGGATAGGACATCTTAGGAGGATGGATGAGGTAGAATACCAAAGGATATCTTTTTTGGTGAATTACAGATGGGTAAGAGATACTCAGGGTCGGCCGTCTACTACGATACAAAGATGTGGTGTAAGCGGGACATGATTGATACAGGCATTGATAATGCACATTGGGAGCAAGTCGCCGCTGACGTGTTGCATGGAGGGCAAATATCAGAAATGGAATAAAGTCAAGGAGAAAATTTTGCAGAAAAGTCACACACCAAGCGTTTGAGACGTAAGATGGTGCATGATGGTGGAAATGACCACTGTTTCACATGCACCCAACTGTGAACGGACATTTTACAGCGCAAATTGGCCTTATCAGTCACACTCGCTACCGCCATAGGTTAAAAGTTATTATGCCTTTTTAAAGCACAAACTATCGTCTGTCAAGACGGCAAGGTGCCAATGAATGAATGTTACCATATGTGAATAGTTACTATGTTGTGTGAATTGTTACCGTGTGAAAATCGTTACCATATGCGAACTGTTACCATATTCTGCACGAATTGTTAACATTCTCGTAAAGCGGAAATATATTTACAAAAACGTAGGTGGCAACCAATACGAAATAGCAAATTTAAGAATATAAACATACATAAGTTGAATGGAAGACTGTGGGGCAAATGAGGAAAATAATGGACATACCCAAAAACACGGAAGATAAATTGGTTGCAAGAAAATATAGGTTTATCAAGACCGAAAACCCAGCGCAATTTCTTCATTGGTTAAAAGTCGACTGGTCTGGTATTGTCTAGCCACTCACTACCTCTGCTCCCTTTGCAGCTAATTAATTAAATGTTTGCATATCCTTTACAGGACATCGCTGTCAACATCAGCATCTTTCAGCTGATTGTTGATTTCTTGGCAAGATTACGCTCAGTTGTTTGCCATTGCTTTCTGAACGGCCGGCTCACATTCCCCGTTAAGTTACCGACGCCATTCGAACCACTGCTGATTCTCACCGTCGTCACCAATGGGGGAAGCCAGATTTTAGTACAGTGGTTCTCAAGCTTTTTTGGCCCATGACTCCCTCAGAACGTGGTCACCCCCCCCCCCCCCCTTTTCGAATTTCCTGCCTATAAACTCTCTCTCCCCCCCCCCCCCCCACACACACACAGTATACATAAAAGGAAGCTAAATTTAATAAATACTAGAACAAGTCTAGACTACATAAAACGGGATTTGCTGGTCTACTGGCATTATTGCTTGCTTGCTTGTGTTCGTTGGCTTGAGCTCCAACGCGAAGTACTGTATGTCGGATGAAGGCATCCTATTGTCCAACATCAGTGTGATGTCATAAAGGACCTGAGGTTTGCGTAAGTATCCGTTGTCCTATGTCTGGCTTATTGGTGAGCAGACTGGTGGTTCCTCGCCGTACAGGTAGACACTCTCCGACTTCGGAGGATACTAGCGTTATAAAACGAATTTCATTAGGGCGAGAGGTACAGAACCGTAAAATTTAGAATGAAAACAATATCAAGTAACTGATTCTTGTATTAATGCGATCTTGAAATATAATTCTCTCTCTCCCCCCCCCCCCCCCCTTGAAACCCTAGAATTCCCCGGGGGAGGGGGGAATTCCCCATCGGTTGAGAACATACTAAAGCGCATATGCTTTAGTATGTTCTAATCAAAATGTAAAATTAAAATACACATTCGATGGTGTGGATTCTAGGAGAGGAACCAGCTGCAGATCATTGCAGGGATAGGGTTATGCAAAGACCGGCTGTAATGTTACCAGTAGGACATCCCCAGCAAATTTATAGGCCAAGTTATGTCCGCTGGAAGGGACCTCTAAAGAGTTCAACAGAAAGTAGAATATATGATATGCTAAAAAGAGGTGTAAATGTCAGCGTACGAACGCGATGGTTTGTCCCGGCCGAGTGTCCGGGCCTGGGTAGATTTTTCTGGTAAATATGCCTCATGGTATTTTCAGTCTCAAAAAAGAACTGGATCATGTCCGGATTTTCTAGGAATTGTATAGGAAGGATAAGTGCTGCTCACGGGTAACCCCACCTCTATACGCCATGATCTATTTAACTGATAAAGTGCCATAAAATGATTAATCGTCTTAAGCGACTTACCGTATCCTTGCTTATATACACGTTTTCCTTCTTAGTGCGACCCTCTTTAATTTGCTGCAATACATGTTTTGCTACCATAATAAAGTCATAAGGAACATACCCCTACTTCCCATTTTCTGCCATATATTTGACACACCTACTTTTTGTTTGGTACTATGTGTTAAGAGCAAGCACTTCACACCTTTACTACAGTGTCTGCAATGGGACTAGCTTGATCACATTAAATCAGTCGGCATTTCTCACACGTCAGTTACTTTACCTGTTCACATGTATAGTCAGTCGACTTCATGCTCCTCGAAGTAAGTGTCCGGGTAGCAGTCTGGAAAACAGGATGTTTTTGATGAAGCAGCTTCAAGATGGACATCTAGTTACACCAGATTCTCCGACAGGTTGGCATACATAGAATCTTGGACAAATGATCGGCCGCGTGAAGAATGGCATTGCGGACGGTGATTCGGGAAGTTGGACAATTCCTATAGACCTGGGGGGGGGGGGGGGGGGGGGGGGTAAGAAGTACAGCATGGCTGACGGCTGGATATTCCCACAACACAACTAATGAATGGCTATGCTTTTAAACATGAAGGTTGACTACTGCATATCCGTCACAGAACGTCACAAATCCCAGCAAATCCGCCACAGGACGTCACAATAAATCCCAGCATATATGGATGTTTGTGATTTATTAACGTTCAGTTTGCTGTAGATTATTTTCTTTTCTTAAAATAGGCTGTTGCGTGGTAAGGTGCTGCAAGTAGATGGATTATTTCTGAACAGTGTTCAAATTTAGGTACAATTGGCTCAAATGGAGTCGTCTAGAACATGGTGGCTGGAAAGTTTACCACTAATGCAATGATTAATAAAATAAGTCTATAAACAGCGTTGTTCATATATGCAGGGCTATCAATTCTGACGTAAAATGCTTTTACCGAATTTAAAAATCTTGAAATAAGATACTTTTGAAAAGCGACCAGGCCAACTTATGGATGTTTCCAGATGTTTACGCTCAAACTTTCAACTTTATTAAACCCACCTTGTAGGATGGAGATAGCTACCATTCATAGCTCATCTGGTTCGACCGATGACCCATGGATATGATCGTCAATCTCAGATTCCTGGGCAGATGCTGACGTGGGTATTCCTAATCCCTGGACGGATGCTAATATGGGTATTCCCGATTCCTGGACGGATGCTGATATGGGTATTCCCGATTCCTGGACGGATGCTGATGTGGGTATTCCAGATTCCTGGACCAATAATATGGGTCTTGCAGATTCCTGGACAGATTGTTGTACAGCAGATTCCTGGACAGATGGTCTTGCAGATTCCTGGACAGATTGGTGTACAGCAGATTCTTGGACAGATGACCGGTGTACAGCAGATTCTTGGACAGATGCTGATTGGTAAACACTAGATTCTCGGGCAGATGTTATTCCAGATTCTTGGACAGATGACCGGTATACATCAAGTTCTCGGACCGATGCTGATTGGTATGCATCAAATTCTTGGCCAAATACTGTTTGGCATACATCAGATTCTTGGATAGATGGTTTGTATATAGCAGATTCGACAATGGCTGTTTGGTATACAGCAAGTTCTAGAACAGATGCTGATTGGTTTACATTAGATTCTTGGACAGATTGGTGAACAGCTGATTCTTGGACAGATGGGGATAAACTAGGTTCTTGGACATATGACTGGTGTACAGTAGATTCTTGAACAGATGACTGTTGGACAGATTGGTGTACGGAAGATTCTTGGACAGATGGTACAACAGGTTCTTGGACAGATGGTACAGCAGGCTCTTCGATATATGTTTGGTCAACAGCAGATTCTTGGACAGATGGTTCACCAGGATCTTGGACAGATGTGGGTACACCAGGTTCTTGAACAGATGCTGGTGGGGATACACCAGATGATGGTATGTCGAAATCTTGGACAGCTGATAGTGGTATGTCGACTTCTTGGACAAATGGCGATAATGGTATGTCGAATTGTCGGACAAATATTTCGTATTCTCCAGATTCTTGGACAGCTGCTGATAGTGGTCTGGCGGATTGTTGGACAAATGGTTCGTATGCACCAAACCCTTGGGCAGATGCCATTGGTATGTCGAATTCGACAGATGCTGATGGAGGTATATTGAATTCTTGGACAAAACGTGACAATCGCATGTCGACATCTTGGACTGATAATTCGTGTGCAGGTGGTCGCTGTGCACCAGATTCGAGTGCAGGTGGTCGCTGTGCACCAGATTCGTGTGCAGGTGGTCGCTGTGCACCAGATTCGGGTGCAGATGGTTGCTGAGCACCAGATTCTAGGATATATGATTGATATACACGAGATTCTTGGACATTTGATTGGTAAACAGTAGAGTCTTGGACATTTGATCGGTATACAGTAGAGTCTTGGACATTTGATCGATATACAGTAGCTTCTTGGACAGTTGAATGATATACACCAGATTCTTCGACAGTTGATTGATATACACCAGATTCTTGTACAGTTGATCGATATACAGTAGATTCTCGGACAGTTGATTGATATACACCATATTCTTGGGTAGGTGTTGATCGGCGACGTGAAGAATGGTATTGTGGACGTGGTGATTCCGGAAGTTCGTCATCACTTCTTGTGAACAAAGCTAAAGAATGATGCGCTGATATACGCACTACTGGTAGCCTGTTTTGTCTTCCCTGCGATGGAATCTCACCTGTGGACAAAGGTATATACAGCTCACTTCGGAACGAAGATTTATATTTTAGAAAATGGACAGTCAGCAACATCAATTATCACCTCCTCACTGAGAGGGAGCTTGAATCTCCAACGGAGCATTCGTGCACGCTTCCTTTACGCTGCCGTGTATGCCTAGGTTAACATTTGCTTGTAGCAAGACTTCCCCTCTATCCTCTTGTACATTGATTCAGTGCCAAAGAAGGATGGGGCAGCACAAAATGCTGTTCAAAATGGAGCGGGAGTGTACATAGAATACCCAAATAATAGGGACACGGCCAGAGTACCAACAGGAAAGTACCGCCATAACTATGATACTGAAATTGAGGCAATCAAGATAGAAACAGAAATTACTACATACCAGCCATGGTATACAACCTGTGGTGCTATTGACAGATGCAAAATGAGTACTCGAGGCGCTCCTGTCTGGGAAATTGCCAGTACTAAGGACACTACTTTCTGAACTTAGCAGTCAGCGTAAGGTCACCATACAGTCGATACCATCCCACTGGAATACCTGGAAACGTCAGAGCTGATCGACTGGCTAAGTGAGGAGCAAAAAAAAAAGAGCTTGATATGCCCGTTACATACCACCGAAATTAAAGAATGATAAAATCAGTCAGAAAGCCACCTAAACCTATTCAAGATGACTACCAATTTATGGACAGACCAGAACAAATTATTCTGCGCCCCAGAGCAGGACAATAGATAACGCAACCACATGTACACAAAATTCAAGAGTGGTGAATGAACCATGTGCACGTGGATTGGCGTCGCAAACAGCAGAACACATACTCCAAGACTACCCTAATTACATTTCTAGGCAAACCTTCTGGCCTAGAGAGACGACAGTGGAAAATATTGACGCTGACTGAACTAAAAAAAAGTTCAGTTCATACCAGAGACAACACTGTAGTTATAAACACATTTCAAGCCAACGAAAGAAGAAGTGCCAAAGAAAGCTAGGTTTGGACCAAACATGGTTCACACATGAACAAGTATGTAAATTTTCGTTTACTGGGGAATCAATTGGGGAAGATCAACACGATGACACTAATGTGGCGATATATCTTTCTTCTGTCCAAATGGGATCAGACGGCCATATTATCCTTCGGAACTGAATCAGTTACCCAGGTTTTGCTAACAGGCTGAATTATCTAATTGTCTGTCCTCGATATCAAAGTTTTCCACAATACCAATTTTAGTAATTCGTTATTCATAACCTGTCATATTTTTATTCATGTATATAACAAACTCTAGAGAAAGTTGTAAGGAAGATAAAGGAGGAATGTGATATTGGAGGAACATCCAAGCTGCTTGGTTATGCAGATGATATAGACTACAATGGCTGGGGCATATAGAAAGAATGGAAGAGGGAAACAAAACTCGCATACACTCAGGAAATAAATGACCGTAGACCCCGAGGTAGACCAAGAAGACGGTGGAGAGATAATACATGTACAGACCTACAAGCACTTGGAATCAACGACTGGCAAGAGGAGGTCCACCAGAGAGACGAATGGAGACGGATTGTATTTAAAGCAAAGAACCTCAATGGCTTGGAAAGCTGAAGAAGATATAACAAACCACTTTTCTAAAGGTTCAGTTTTACTCTGTTCCTTCCTTTGTCCTGTTTTTCCGTGTTCGTTGCAGAGAGAAAGCAGATGCAATTTACAATATTTCGCTTGTCTTGTTGCTTGTACCAAATTTATATTTGATTTCTTCAATGTCTTATTCCATCTAGCCAACATGTTCTGGGTCGTCCTCGCGCCTTGTATCCCATGTTTAAATATTAAATACACTAGCCGCTGATTGATCCTACTCCATTCCGAACCATTTAATTCTTTGTTGTTCTATAAAGTCAGTGATGAGTAAGTTATTCTTGGTTGTCTTAGTTGTGTCTGCGCTGTACAATTATTTACAATTAAGTCCAGACGTTATCTGTTAATATCGACACTTGGATGTGAGAAGAATGAATATTACTTTGATAATTCTTCGTTATCCCTGTATCGACACACCAGTGAGAGTCAAACGTCCTAAGAAACGTCCTAAGACACCCCCGGGAAGGTTAACCTGGTCAACAAATGCCCGCAGAAGTCGGATGTGTCGGCCTAACGGCGCAAGAACGCAGCTCTGATGTAAACAGGCACAACGCAATCACGTCCGAAAAAGAAAGACATGAACGCAGAAGAACCATGTATCGCACCTGCCATCTTTTCATTGTCCTGGGTATGTGCTTGTTCTGTCTATATTCATTAACGTTACTTTTCAAATTTGGTTTGGTGCTATCTTGATAATCTTGATTTTTTCCGTTATTTTGATGTCTAAGACAAGTTTGTTTACATGTTTACTAATACTGAGAGCTGTTTCAGCCAACAAAGCTGCCATAAACCTGCTTTTACTTATAGTGCGCTGAACTTATTTTTACGTGTCTATTGGCTTTACCCATTACCAGTGTTCATCACCTCAGTTCCTTGATTATCCTCCAATGTTTTGAGTACTAGCCTTCAGTTTGAATATACTTAGTGTACGAGCATGGGGACAACAAACCCTTGTCTCACACCGACTATATCTACAAGAGGTGATACATTGTCCTGATCTTACTGCTGCTTACTGTGTCCAGTACAAGTTTAGTTTCATGTCTTTGCCATCGATATTTTTAAACGAGGCTTTTAATATGACATGCATATTATCGAATGTATTACAATTTTCCAACATCTGTTTTTTTAATGTCTTTGGAGGAGGACCCAATGTATTAGTCTTTCCTCTTGAGCCTAAGGCGGCGAATAGGGCAGAAGTCCTGTCTCTCCATGCTTGGCGGTTCGCTGCTACCTGTTGTAGATCTTGGGTATTTACTTGGCCATTGAATGAGCCTTCTCTAATGATGGTTCTACGCAGGGTCTTTTGGTCTTCCCTTTTTTTTGTGTAATTTTTTGTGTAAAATGTTTTTGTGTAAAAAAATTGTGTAAGAGCGTAAAAATGTGTCAACGTAAAAATATAACATCGTAAGAATGTATAAATGTGACAGCATTGTAAACATCTGGAAACGTATCATATGTTAACGTAATACGGGAGCGTAGTAATTGTGTGGTAGCGTAATAAATGTGAGATAGTGTAACACATTGTCAGCGTGACAAACGTGAAGCAGCAATGTGAAGTAAAGTAAGAAAGTAAATTGTGAACAGAACAAATATGAGACTAACAAATGTGAGGCAAAGTAACAGCTGAGGCAAAGTAACAACTGAGGCAAAGTAACCAAGTAACAGCTGAGGAAAAGTAACAACGGTGTTGCATGGTAACAAAAGTGAGGCAGCGATGCCAGACAGCGTAACAAATTTGAGGCATACACTATTTAGCAGCGTAACAAATGTGTGGCAGCGTGACAAATGTGTGGCAGCGTAACAAATGTGTGGCAGCGTAACAAATGTGGCAGCGTTACAAATGTGTAGTAGCGTAACAAATGTGTGGCAGCGTAAAGAAAATGTGAAACAGCTTTGCAAATGTGTTGCAGCATAATAAACAAATGTGGTACCGTAACAACTGCAGAAAATGTGAGGCAGCGTAACAAATGTAGCAGATTTGTAGGGTACCAAATGTAGCAAATTGGTAGCGTAACAAATGTAGCAGATTGGTAGCGTAACAAATGTAGCAAATTGGTAGCGTAACAAATGTAGCAAATGTGAGAAACATTTGAGGCAGCGTAACATGTAGCAAATGTGAGACAAACATGTAAGGCAGCGTAACAAACCAGATTCTTGAGCAGATGACGTGTGCACACCAGGATCTTGTTCAGGTCTATGAGGAGATACACCGGGATCTTGTTCAGGACTATGAGGAGATGCACTGGGATCTTGAACAGGTGATTGACCACTTGGAGAATGGCGTGGTGGACGTGGCGACTCTGGAAGGTCATAACTTCTAGTGAACCAAGATGGAGAAGGAGATTCACGCACCGATGGTCGCCTGTTTCTTCTTCCCCGCGAAGGCAACCCACCTGAGGATAACAACATTGTGTGGATTATTCATTTAAGATGGACTTGCTTTATATTGTAGGAAGCAGTGGACGTTCATCGCCATCAAATATATCAACATTGAAGGAGGGTTCTGAGTCTTCGACATCTGTCATCCTGCCTGTGCACGTTGTCATGCAGGCTCTTTCTATCTATCTTGATCACCCAATATACACACGTGTACACTTACACGCTGAATTGGTCCCTCCATGATATCTTAATTGGGAGCTGCATCTTTTCATCTGACTAAAGACCCTTTATGAACGAGCTAATAAACCTGGATTTGTGCACCCTGCAGATGGTCAGCCGATGGATCGTACCGATGTTAACGCCCTTAGATGAGAGCGGAGGACTGACAGGGAATCTGAGCACCTCTTGGCTTGTCTGGAATGCAAGGATGATGCCCAACAGCTTATCTATTGGCCTAGTTAAGGGTTTGTTCAACTTTCGTTAGTCATACAATTTTTCAAATTTGATTTGGTCCTAGCTTTACAAAAACAGACGATTCACGACTCTGGTGATCGTGTGTAATAAATGTGCGGTAGCGTAATAAATGTGCGTTAGCGTAATAAATGTGCGGTAGCGTAATAAATGTGCGGTAGCGTAATTAATCTGGCAGCAGACCAAATGTGTGGCAGCGTAATAAATGTATGGCAGAGCAATAGATGTATGGCAGCGTAATAAATGTTTGGCACAGTAATAAATGTATGGCTCAGTTATAAATATATGGCTCATATATGTATGGAAGTGTAATAAATGTATGAAAGCGTAATAAATGTATGGAAGGGTAATAAATGTATGGAAGGGTAATAAATGTATGGAAGGGTAATAAATGTATGGAAGGGTAATAAATGTATGGAAGGGTAATAAATGTATGGAAGGGCATTAAATGTGGCAGCAGACCAAATATGTGGCAACGTAATAAATGTGGCAGCAGACCAAATATGTGGCAGCGTAATAAATGGGGCAACGTAATAAATGTACGGAAGCGCAATAAATGTATCTCAGTGTGATAAATGGCAGCATAATGTAGGACAGTAATGCAAGGCCGAGTAAAACATGTATGGCAGCGTAATAAATATATCAGCAAACCAAATGTATGGCAGCGTAATAAATGTGGCAACAGACTAAATGTTTAGCAGCGTAATAAATGTACGGCAGCGTAATAAATGTGGCAACAGACTAAATGTTTAGCAGCGTAATAAATGTATGGCAGCGTAATAAATGTGGCAACAGACTAAATGTTTAGCAGCGTAATAAATGTATGGCAGCGTAATAAATGTGGCAACAGACTAAATGTTTAGCAGCGTAATAAATGTATGGGATCATCATCAAGTGACATCCAGGCTGGCGAGGGCGTTCATGACTTCACATATCTCGGTCCTAGGTTTTCTGGATCAACTCCGATGATATTCCTCCATGCCACCGTCTCAATCCATCCAGCATAATTTCTCTTGGTCTGCCTCTGCCTCTCTTCCTCCCGATTTTTCCATTATTCACGATGTTCTGCAATTTCTTTCTTATCACGTGACCAAAAAAGCTGTAGCCTCAATTTCTAGTTTCATTAGCCTCTTTCAGGCAGTCGTTAGTTACTTTGGCAGTCCAAGGAATTCGCAACATTCGTCTCTGAAACCACACCTGTTGCTTCCAATCTCTGCCTAATTTGTTCATTTACAGTCCAAGTCGTACAGCAATACAATGCTATAGCACTTCAGCATTCTTACAATGATAGTGATTCATTGCATAAATTAGTCTTCATTTTCTGAAATACAGCCTTTGCTTGCCATACTCTGCTCTTAATCTGTTTCGTATCTTGATCTGATGTAAATGCCCCTGGATATTTAAAACCATACACTTGGTAATAAATATCGCAGCGTAATAAATGTCGCATCGTAATAAATGTGGCAGCGGGCCAAATGTATGGCAGCGTCATAAACGTGTAATAAATAGGTGCCACTGTTCCAAATGTATAACAATTGACAACTGAATACTACACTGTAGCGTTAAATGAGCATTTCTGTGCATATTAAAATTAAACAGTCAAAAAGCTGAACGCGCTTCACTAGCACAAGATATACGAAAAGCAGAATTAAAATATACTTGTAAGAGGGATCGGCCTATAGAGCCGTCGGTTCTAAATCCCATCTAAATGAGATAATTTTTATCTACCTCAAGTAAAACAAATCAAGTATACAATGAAGGGTCTCCGCCAAAGAAAACCCTGTCGGATAATTTTAAAAAAAATTTTTTATTGGTATTAACAACAGCCGTATATTAGATTAAATAAATCTACTTGATACATTTCAGATACACTGTACGACATAGAAAGCACTTGAA
Source organism: Cepaea nemoralis (assembly GCA_014155875.1). NCBI lineage: Eukaryota > Metazoa > Mollusca > Gastropoda > Stylommatophora > Helicidae > Cepaea > Cepaea nemoralis. The sequence continues at coordinate 24,548 of JACEFZ010027807.1, read as the reverse complement.
TCAATATTACCTGTAGGAGGTTCAGAACTGTTCGTTCCATGATCTGGTTGGTCAACACTGACATAGACAGCCTTCGCGCTAGTTTCATCATCATCAGGCAAGAAATTGGCGCTGTACGGATGGAAAAATAGATGTGAAACCTAGGTGTGATAACTGCATTGACAGATGTTTCTCTGAATGTAATCTTAGTTGTATTCCTCGAAAAAATTCAGTGTGGTAATTTCGGGATACCGAGTGTTTACAAACATTTCATTTATCAAATCTTAGGCATGCCTTGAGTACTCAGAGTTGGTTAAAAAAAAAAAAAAAGTTGCGTACAAGTTTTTATGAGCAATTACACAGCAGAATGACAGCTTCCAAACAACTTCATACAAGGCCAACTTAACCATGTGTTGACAGCGTTACGACAAGCGAATACAAAGCTCCATGATAATGACAAGACTGATCACGTTGCATTAACAATGTATTCTCGGACATCATCTGCGTTCGTACAGCATGTTTTTGGCGCAATTGCGTGGTGCCTGTTTACAGCAGAGTTGCGATATTTGCACCTTTCGGCCGACACATCCGATTTCTTCAGGCATTTGTTGGCCGGGTTAACCTTCCCCGGACCAGTCGGACATGATAGCGATGACTTTAAAAACGATATCTACAGCAGTTTGTTCCCAACTTTCTTTGTCAATTGATGCCAAGGGTCCTGTTTGTGCTGACTTTGATGCCGCTCCCTTGATGGCCTTTTGTTTTTTCCGCTTATATCTTAAAGCTACAGCATTATCCAAGTCTTCAGATGTCTTTGGCGGCTTGAGGGGTTTCTTCTTGCCACCTTCCCTTCCAGATATGTCCTTGGTTCTTACGATGTGTACTAACCGACACCTCGAAGTTCCAGCCAGTTTACCTGATGGGTGACGCGTAGCGTTAGTAATAATTCCAATTCCAATTCCAAAAAACAAAAATTCCAAATTCGGTCTCGTCTAACCTACTTCGTCAGCGTCGGTTATTGTTGAGAGCCGTGGTTTATGTGGGTTTATTCACCCTAATTCTTGTTTTGTGAGTCCTATCTCGGACTGGTTATGTATCTGTCTGTGACGTCAGCTGGGGGATCGGTCGGCGGCTATCCTTTGTGCTCGTCTGTTCTTGTGGTTCTTTGAGTAGGCTCCTGGCTCGTCTGGCTTGACTGGCTGCAGTCCTTATAAGGACTTTTTATTTGGTCTTTTTGTCTCCTTTGTGTATTTTCTGTAGGAGCTTTTCGACGTTTTCATTTTCCTCCTTGCGCCTGTTTTCACTGTCGCGTTTGAGTATCTGCTGCCTAAAGTTTTCTTCCTCCGTGGTCAGGCATGGGACGATTTTACCGTCATCTATATAGTACTCGAAGTCGTTCTCAGTCGTGTAAGACTGGGTATGCTATCGGTTTCCCCCGGAGTTTCTTAGGCTTCTTTTCTTTTTCTTCCCAGAGCCTTCTGAATTCCTCGCGCTTAAGTTCTTCCTTGCTAACTGGGTATTCTGTGCCTCCTTCAGAGATCCGACGGGTTATTTCCCTCTTGGGCGTTGTAGTTGGGCTGCTGGCTTTAGCTTGCGGTTCAGGTTCGGTCTCTTGGTTTTCATCTTGTGGTTTCTCTGTGAGTTCTTGTATGGCTTCTGTTTGTTTTGAAAGAGTTCCATTTCAGCTCTATGCAATTCTTTCTGTCTTGATCATTTGTAGGATTTCTTCGTTCTTCTTCATCTCGGTCATGCGCTCCATCTCTTGTTTGATTTTTTTCTGTATCTAAATTTCAACAAGCAGTTTTTCATTGTCACTGGTTTGTGGCGGTGCTAGGAGTAGATTTGCTTCTTTAGCTAGTCTATTTGGCTTTGCAATTGAGCTCTTTCCGCTTGCGAGCAACCCATGGCTGTCTCGCATCTCAGCATTGCTTCGTTGTATGGTGTCCGTGTGGTGATGGCAGTCTTCAAGACGTCTGTGTCGTTGCAGGTACGAACAGCCCAAGTATCTTGCTCCGTGCTTGCCCAGGCAGTTGGCGCATTTTCTTCTGTTAGGAGCTCGGAAGTCCGTGTCCAGCTTGGCCAGCGGACACTCCTTGAAGGCGTGGTGATCGGCGCAGTATGGGCAGATTTCCGTCTTACTGCGACACGTAACTCTGTTGTGGCCGGCCTTCTGACATCTGGAACGAGTTATTCTTGGGATGAATCTCTCTGGTTGCTGCATTCTCTTTGATACTGTGGTCGGCATTTCGCTGCCCTCCGATGTCACCACTGCCAAGGTTGTAGGTATCTTGGAGTAGGTGAGGAGCCGCTCCGCTTTCAAGAATCGGATGTGAAGATTCTCTTCTCATAGCTGCTTCAGGATTTCTTCGTCTGTCAGCTCCACTGGTATCCGCTTGACGACACATCGGACTTTTTGAGTCGGTGTTTCCGACTCTGGTGTCTTTCTCCTCCTCTGCTGTCTTGGTTCTTGACTGTTGGGCTGTCAATCTTCTCCCTCGTTGTAGCTTCAGTAATAGCTGTGGTATCAGGCTCTTTGATGCAGCTAGCAGGTAGGCTCTCCACGTTCTTGTTGCCGGCTCCCACGCTGCACATTTTGGCCGCAGCGTGTTTCTTCTTGTTGGACTTTCCACGTGACAGTTTCCCGTGTATCAGGCTTCTTGACCGAACAATGCGACTTGACTTGTTAGCGCTCGCAGTGCGAATGATGCGCGTTAGTAATAGCTATCACACGACCATTTATAAGCTGTAGGCCAAATGTCAGCCTATCACGAGTCAGGCCTAACTGTTTGCTCCGAACAGGGTTTCTAGACGGTGACTGACAGGACACAACGTGGCTGGTCATGGAAACACTATCCCCTGATTCCTCAGCTCTCACACCATTGCCGAATGTTGCTCTTACGGGCTGCACAATTTCTATATAGTATAAACTGAACATGTTCTTCGCCCTTTCTGCATCACCAAGAATTCAGTTCAACCGTGTAAAACATTTAGTAAAGTGTTACAGCCGTGTAAAGCATTTAGTACAGTTACAACCGTGTAAAGCATCTAGTACACGGGCTCCATTTTCACAGACTACAACAATGGCGCTATTGGCCGGACTATCACGCAATTACACAGACAGCCGGAATAATGTTGCGTTATCGCTTTGCTATGTTTGCTTTCGTTTTGAAATCAGTCGTAATCCATACATGTGTTACTACTAGTGCATTGGAAAATGTGAGTGGACAATCTGTCCCTATTACAAGTGTCCTCGCTATCATGCGAACCCACTCGGACTTCCGAGCTACTTGTAATTTACATGCTCAAGTCAAGGACGAGAAGTCAACATTTTTAGTCAAATGTGACCGGTGTATGGGGTCGAACCCACTACCTTGGCATCAGCGCACCGGATGTTTGAGAAGAGCGCTCTTATCCATGCTTCGTTGCTGTATTCTTATGAGTAAAACAAGTTACTGTCCGAGCAGCCCTCGTTTAATTGTGTCGTATGCATTCGAGATAGCTGCAATAGGAGACATTTAATAAAAGAACCCATTGATACTTAAAAGGAATTGATTTGGTGTTTGGTTTATAAAGGGCAAGACACCTGAATAAGATAAATCCAATAGTCATGATTTAAATAGCTTTGGTAAGACTGGAGGCAGTAGTCTAAGGCTATGCCTGATTAAGTCAATTTTTACAAGTGGGAAACAAGCAGACAATAAGTTAATATTTACAAGTGGGAAACCAAGCAGACTAATATTTACAAGTGTGAAACCAAGCAGACAAATTAACATTTACAACTCGGAAACCAAGCAGGAAAGTTAATATTTACAAGTGGAGAACCAGAAAGACAGTAAGTCCATATTACAAGCGGGAAATCAAGCAGACAGTAATTCAATATTTACAAGTGGGAAACCAAGCAGACAAGTCAATATTCACAAGTGGGAAATGAAGCAGACAAGTCAATATTTACTACACCGAAACAAAGCAGACAAGTTAATATTTACAAATGGGAAACCAAGCAGACAAGTTATTTACGAGTGGGGAAACCAAGCAGACAAGTCAATATTTACAAATGGGAAACCAAGAAGACAAGGCAATTTTTACTAATAGCAAACCAAGGAGACAAGTTATTTACAAGAGGGAAACAAAGCAGATAAGGCAATATTTACTAGTGGCAAACCAAGCAGACAAGTTAATATGCACAGATGAAAAACCAAGCAGGCAATCTGTCATCTCATTGAGAACATTTACAAAGTAAACTGGAATGTTACTGAATGCCTAGAACTTAAAACAAGGGGTTTACAACGGAAAGGATACATTTCATAACTCTTTTATCCCACAAGCGTCGCACAAAGCACGAACTCGGTAGCTCCAGCGACGATCCCCAGTAGTCTCAGAGAACACTGCGCTCGTCAACTAAATGACGGAGACCGGAATCGAACTCACAACCTTCGGAGCGCGAGCCAGGTGGCTTAACCACTTAGCCACGGAGTCCCCCAAAAACTGAAGTAGGTCATACCTGGATCAAGGACATCAGCAGTGTGTATTGCAAGATGTTGACACCTTGCACTACCTGCCCTACATACTTTTGCTGCAGATTACTGCTGACACCTGGCACTACCTGTCCTACATACTGTTGCAGATTACTGATGACACCTGGCACTACATACTGTTGCAGGTTACTGATGACACCTGGCACTACATACTGTTGCAGATTACTGCTGACACCTGGCACTACATGTTGCAGATTACTGATGACACCTGGCACTACCTGTCCTACATACTGTTGTTGCAGATTACCGCGGGTACTCACTCGTAATCCTGGCACTGGAGGCACAGCTCCTGGGCTCCTGAAGTTGGTTCTTCACAGCGAGAACATTGTCCTTGGGTGGAGGGCTCAGATGCTCGGGGCACGGGTTTACCTGGACTGCCATCTAGTGGATACAATAGTGCAACAGACGAATCAACATTAGCACCCCAGAAACAAAGTGGTGGTACATGAGGATGGGGGATCTCAGCGGCAATTAGCTTCACCAGTTATTGAAATATTTAGGAAAATACGATAGGATACACACGATAGATTACACATGACAGGATACACACGATAGAATACAAACTAGGATATAAACGAACGACTACAGTCAAAGAATACAGACTATAGACGAAACCATACAGACGAACAGACGAAATCACACAGACGAAATAGACGAAACCACACAGACGAAACCACACAGACGAAACCACACAGACGAAACCACACAGACGAAACCACACAGACGAAACCACAGACTAAACCTCACAGACGAAACCACTCAAAACTGATAATCGGCTAATTCTGATAACGTGCTACTTTTTTGGACAGTATATGCCTGAACAGACGCTCATTCTGTCTCAGCCTGGTACTAGCTACACATTCACATGGTAGAGGATGGGAGGCACACTATGAAGAGACCAACGCGGCTCTGGGGAAAATGGACAACTTTTCTGGATTCTTTAAGAAACATCCAACCATTAATAAAAGATCTCTGGTAGATTGCATAAAAAGAGAATGAAGTGAACGTGGAAATCAAATGTAAACAACTCCAAGATTGAAGCTTATAGCCTTGCAAATGACTATACACTTGTTCCCAGCCGAGGCAGGACAATCCTATTGGAAGTGTATGGCTCTGATGGCGGACAACCACCTTCCCTTTGTGTTCTCACCATTCTCTCTCCCCCCCCCCCCCGCACTCCCTCCCCTTCCCAAGGGAAATTAGGAAAGGAATAGAAACTGAACACCCGACCTCGTATGTCGAGACCTAGAATATGTGAAGGCTTAGCATTTCCCACCTAGCGCCAGATTCGGCTGAGAGACTACATGTACTGTAATAGTGCGTGCGGGGTAAGGTCTCAATGAAACACGAATGGTGTCTTTGCGACGGGTACGGCCGAGTGCTTCTAGACACTACAGTAGGCACGTGATGTGTTGGGACTGCATACAATACTGCGCCCTAGAATGAACCCTATTACCAGGTCCACGATAGAAACAAGGAATTGTAACAATGTAGTAAGACGCCACTAATGAGGGTTGGCATGAAGCTGGAATTGGCATGAAGCTGGAATTGGCGTGAAGCTGGGGTGGGCGTGAAGCTGGGGTGGGCGTGAAACTGGGGTGGGCGTGAAGCTGGGGTGGGCGTGAAGCTGGGGTGGGCTTGAAGCTGGCTATGCCATTCTGTCCAAAACTTTTAGCAGCATAATCCATCCGTTCATGAACAATTCTACAAATTGTTGGTTAAGGCCCCTCTTTTTTTTTTTCAGGGCCTAGACATCAAAGCCAATACAACGGATTTAAGAGTTAAACCCTGTTATCTCACAGCCAAGCAACCAACAATTAGGTAACTGAGCTAATATAAACAAAAGTAATACTTACCGAAATTGTCGGCCATTATCGCTGTTATTTCGCTGCAAACTTGAAAATGTGCAAGTGGTCTTGATCAATTGTATTAAAAATAATTATTTTAAAAATAAGTTTCACAATGTCCTCGCAACGCTACAAGAAACATAAAAATTGAGACAGGTAAAAGGTAAAACCATAAACCGCTGACCACGTCAAGAGCTAACATGAAACTGAGCAGAGGATGAAGTGTCCGGTTCAGTCCGGTGTGTATTTATTGCGTGGACATCGTGCAGGTTGTGAACATCGTTCCGTCCGAGGATCCCGAGAGCATGTAGTATTTGGTAACTGGTGAAGTGTCTGGAGGGGATGGCAATCTTGTTACTACCCCTTCCCCTCTTTTCATGGCGGGAGAGTTAGGGTTTGCTCACTTTTAACTCAATCATAGTAGATACACATATTACTACTTGTAGTCCACTGGATTTGCGTGTGGATTAGCTTTCCCTATTATGAGTGTCCCTCGACACCAGGTGAACTTATTTAGACTGGAGGTACTTGTAATTTACCTCCCCAAGTTAATGACGAGAAGTCAACATTTTATTCCAAATGATCGGTATAGGGCTTTACCCCTCTACCACGGCATTAGCGCACTGAAAGTTTAAGAGCTAGTGCTCTTATCCATTCGGCTATGCCGACCTCGGATGTTTAAAAACAATCTTTTCCGAATAAATGAATAACACTTTTTTTCGGCGTATCCTTTACAGGACATCGCTGTCAACACCAGCATTTACCGCTGTTGTTGATTTCTTGGCAAGATTACGCTCAGTAGATTGCCATTGGTTTCTGAGCAGCCGGCTCACTTATCCCGTAAGTCACAAACGCGGCGAGAACCGCTACCAATTCTCACGCGCTGCGTTACTCTACGTGGATAAACGGGATTACGGAGACAGTCGTTTAACGCCTTGGCCAGGGAGACGGCGAATAACATTTTAGCTGAAACAATTAAAACATAGTCACAGGTAATTACCGAGGGGATACCACATCTTTACTGACATGAACAGTTTACGTGGCAGCACATAAACACATACACAAGAATGGATTAGCTCTCTTATAAATAGAAGACCGAATAAGAGATTAGAGGACACACTGGGTGATACACATATTGGAAGCTGTGAGGATGCGAACCTGAGGCCTCCAAATCAAGAGAGCGCATGGCTACAAAGAACAAGTGTACTTGTCGACGCTGAAGTTACTGTTTGCATTGTCTTTACATAACTTGCTACAATGTCCTTCTAACTGTCACTGATTCCTTATTTAAAACAATTTTTAAAAAGGAAAATGGACGACATCAAAGACATTGTACAACCACACGGAATGACACTATCTAGTGCCGTTCATCGGGCGCGGGAACATCAACTATCCCTCCCACGACGCATGAAGGAAAAAGTGGAAACAGATTATAATGATGATAATGATGATGATGAAAGAAAAGGTTCCGTCTCCACAATGAAGGTTGGCTGCAATGGATCTCCAACACTATTTGTCTCTCGCCTTAACTGTACTTTTTGTGAGATAGCTGTTCGTCCATCTTTTGATGTAATTTTTCCACTTGTATAGTTGTCTACCTCTTGCTCGCTTGCCCTCAACCTTGCCCTCCAGTATGGTTTTTATAAGAGTGTTGTGTTTTTTAACATGTACAAAATATTTCACTTGCCTCCTTTTTATTGATCTAATCAACTTTCGTTTCATTCCCAGTTTTTCTAGAACCTCTGTATTTGATTGTTTCCGTTTCCATGATATACGAAATATTCGTCTGCATATCCACATCTCCAGGGCCTCTTTTCGACTTTCTAGTTGCTTGTTCAATGTACAGGCTTCAGTGTCATACAGTCATTACATTGTTTATGCTTTAAAAAGGCATAATAACTTTTAACTATGGCGGTAGCGAGTGTGACTGATAAGGCCAATTCGCACTGTAAATGTCCGTTCACAGTGGGTGCATGTGAACATGTGGTCATTTCCACCATCATGCACCATCTTACGTCTGACACGCTCGGTGTGTGACTTATCTACAATAATTTTCTCCTTTGTCTTTATTACATTTCTGATCTTTGCCCTCCATGCAACACGTTCAGCGGCGACTTGCTCCCACTGTGCATTATCAATGCCTGTATCAATCATGTCCCGCTTACACACATGTTTGTATCGTAGTAGAGGCCGAACCTGAGGTCTCTTACCCATCTGTAATTCACCAAAAAAGATGTCCTTTGGTATTCTACCATCGTCCATCCTCCTAAGATGTCCTATCCATCTAAGTCTACGAAGACTAAACATGGAATAAATCGTCACACAACCTGAATACATTGTCATACAGTAGTGTTGAACATATGTAACAAATGACAATGTTTATTGCGCTGTTAATCTCTCTGGATGGTAATACTGATTTCATGCTGCTGAAAGCATTTTTGGCCATTCCTAATATCTTTTTGATTTCTATTTCACTTCTGCCATCATCTGTTATTTTATGTCCAAGATAGGAGAAACTTTTTACTTGTTCTAGTATCTCCCCGTTTACTGTGATGTTCATCGACGACCTTTCCTTTTCATTATCGTAGTTTTCGTAGTTTGGATGTTAATATTTAAGCCACATTCTGCACTATGTCTGTTTACTCATTCCACTATGTTTTGTAACTCTTGCTCTTTTTCTGCGAGTAACACTGTATCGGCAGCATATCTAAGATTGTTCATGATTCTTCCATTGAGGTTAAGTCAAGGCAGTACGACCTGTTTAAAAATTCTCCATGTTTATAGGTTGAAGAGGCTTAGGGACAACACACATCCTTGCCGTACCCTCATTTTATCATTATGAGCGACGAATAACTATTTCAGCATCTATAGACGCCAATTGTTTCCTGTACAAGTTACTAATAAGTCTGATGTCCTTTCCGTATACTCTTATATATTTAATGCGTGTAATTAGTTGTTCATGTTGTACTCTATCAAAAGCTTTCTTGTAGTCTAGAAAACAAACATATATAGCTTTCTGAACTTCTGTATAGTATGTTTGTTTGGTTCGCATATCCTCTACAGGACATTGCAGTCAACACCAGCACTTTTCAGCAGCTGTTGATTTCTTGGCAAGTTTTACGTTCAGTAGTTTGCCATTGCTTTCTGAACGACCGGCTCACATACCTCCGTAAGTAACCAGCGCGACAAGATCCGCTGCCGAATCTCACGCAGCTGTGTTTCATACGTGAGTATACGGGAATACGAACAACGTCCTTGATCCCTTCGCCTGGGAGACCGGCCTATATAGTTATAGGGACAGTAATCAAGATATATAAACATCAGTCCAGTGCACTAGACATAGCCGTTCCTGTGTGGGCACGTGTATGAACTATACTTGACCTCAATGCGAGCGAACTATAAACAAAACAACAACAAAAAGAAAACAACTGTATACACGATTGTAACGGACAACAATGAAGCTGTGGTAACATACTGGCTAGAGTCTTTCCTGCCCACACTGTAACGGACAACAATGGGAGCCGTGGTAGCATACTGGCTAGACTCTTTCCTGCCCATACTGTAATGGACAACACCTGGAGCCGGGGTAACATACTGGCTAGACTCTTTCCTGTCCACACTGTAACGGACAACAATGGGAGCCGTGGTAGCATACTGGCTAGACTCTTTCCTGCCCATACTGTAATGGACAACAATGGGACCGTGGTACCATACTGGCTAGATTCTTTCCTGCCCACACTGTAACAAACAATAATGAGAGCCTTGGTACCATACTGGCTAGACTCTTTCCTTCCCACACTGTAACAGACAACAATGAGAGCCGTGCGAGCATACTGGCTAGAGTCTTTCCTGCCCACAATGTAACGGACAACAATGAGAGCCGTGGTAGCAAACTGGCTAGACTCTTTCCTGCCCACACTGTAACGGACAACAATGGGAGCCGTGGTACCATACTGGCTAGACTCTTTCCTGCCCACACTGTAACGGACAACAATGGGAGCTGTGGTAGCATACTGGCTAGACTATTTCCTGCCCACACTGTAACGGACTCCCATAAGAAAGCCGTGGTAACATACTGGCTAGACTCTTTCCTGCCCACACTGTAACGGACTCCCATAAGAGAGCCGTGTTCACATACTGGCTAGACCATTTCCTGCCCACACTGTAACGGACTCCCATAAGAGAGCCATGGTAACATACTGGCTAGACCATTTCCTGCCCGCACTGTAACGGACTCCCATAAGAGAGCCGTGGTAACATACTGGCTAGACCATTTCCTGCCCGCACTGTAACGGACTCCCATAAGAGAGCCGTGGTAAAATACTGGCTAGACTCTTTCCTGCCCACACTGTAACGGGCAACAATGGGAGCCGTGGTAACATACAGGCTAGACTCTTTCCTGCCCACACTGTGGTCGTGGGTTCGAGTTCACACCGAGACGGATGTTCAACGCTAACCCGGGCTCCCCAAACCATCCAACCTAAACTGTGTACCTGGACATGGAGCTGGAAGTAAAGGCGGCCGGGGTGGTATTGAAAACATAAACCCGCCACATGTTGATTGGTCTATATACAAATAATGTGGATCTAGCATCTTGTGCCCAAGGCAACGTCACCATCATCATGTGCCATGTCAATAAGCGTAGGCGGTCATGTTTAACCATCTCATGCGATCACCAGAGTCGTGGATCAGCTGTGTTCTTGTCTCAACCAATCCATCCAGGTATTTAATTTTTCTCCTTGTTCTCTTCCCTCAATCTTGCCAGTTGTCACCATGTTCTCCAATTTATTTCTTCTCATAACGTGATCAAAAAACTGACTGTCTACGTCTAATTTCTATAATCAGTTTACGGTTTTCATTTGTTTCTTGTAGGACTTGGTAATTGGTCTGTCTGTCAGACGTGTCTTTTAAATTTGAGGAGAAAAAAAAAGAGGCAAGTTAAATACTTCGGCCATGTTATAAGACACACAACTCGTATAAAAACCATACTGGAGGGTAAGGTTGAAGACAAACGAGCAAGAGGTGGAAACGATACAAGTGGAATGATGACACCAAGAGATGGACGAACAGCCATCTCACAGAATGTACAGTTAGGCGAGAGACAGACAGTGTTGGAGATTCATTGCTGCCAACCTTCATTGTGGAGACGGCATCTGATTGATTGACTTTTCTTTCATCATCCTCATAATTTTTTTTTTACAGTTTTGCCTTCAAGCGTCGCGGGCAGGAATAGTTGATGTTCCCGCGCCCGATGGGCTGCATTGGATAGTGTTATCCCGTGTCATTGTACAATGTGTTCGATGTTGTCAAACCATTATCATATTTTCCTTTAAAAAAAATGAATCAGTGACAGTTAGATGGACATTGCAGCAAGTTATGTAAAGACGATGCAAACATTAACTAGAGGGTTGACACTTGTTTTATATAGCCAGGCAATCTCGTCATTTGGAGGCGACAGGTTCGCATCTCGACATGTGTTAACCATAGCTTGCAACTTGTATATCACCCAGTGTGTCATCTGATCTCTTATTCTGTCTTCTACTTCTAAGAGCGATAATCCATACTTGTGAACTTGTTCATGTGCTGCCACGTAAACAGTTCATGTAGGTAAAGATGTGTTATACCCTCGATAATTACCTGTGACTGTGTTTTAATTGTTTCAGCTAAAGTGTTATTACTTTATTCAGTAAAGATGCGTTATCCCTTCGGTAATTACCCTTGACTATGTGTGTTAATTGTTTCAGCTAAAGTATTATTCAGAAAAGATTGTTAAAAAAAACGAGGTCAGCATGCCCGAATGGATTAGAACACTCTTCTTAAACTTTCAGTGTGCTAATGCCATGCAATGCATGGTCGAGACAGAAACACGGAGCTGATCCACGACTCTGGTGATCGAGTGAGATGGCAGAACATGACCGCCCACGCTTACCGGCATGGCACATGATGGATGATGGATGGTGCTAATGCCGAGTTAGTGGGGTAAGCTCCTATACCGGTCAGTATGACGAAACTGTTGATTTCTCGTCCTTGCCTTGGGGACGTATCATTACAAGTATCTCCAGTCTAAGAGCGTTCATCTAATGGCGAGGGACAGTGGTAATAAGGAAAACTAATCAACACACAAAAATCAATCTAGTGGACTACAAGTAGTAACACGTGTATGGACTACGCTGAGTTCAAAGTTATTGAAAGAAAAATCTTAACATCCACGAACAGAGGGGAGGTGGTAGCTACCAGATTGTCATCCCCTAATGTAGCTTCACCATTTACCAACTAATGATTCCCTACTACATGCTCTCGGAATCCTCGGTGGAGCGATGTTCACAACCTGCACGATGTCCACTCATAAATACACGCCGGACTGAGTTGGACACTCCATCCTCTGCTCTGTTTCATTGTAGCTCTTGACATGGTCAAAGGTTTAAGGCGTTATCTATCTCAATGTTTATGCTACTTGTAGCGTGACGAATATATTGTGGTGTTTATTTTTAAAACAATTATTTTAATACAATTGATCAAAATCACTTGCAAATATTAAAGTTTGCTGTTATACAATAAAATAACAACGAAAATGGCTGATAATTTCGGTAAGTATTACTTTGTCTCATTGGCTCATTTACCTTATTGTTGGTTGGGTGTGAGATGACTGGGTGTCTCTTAAAACCGAAGCATTGGCTTTCATGTAGTAGCATATCCTTTACAGGAAGGAACAGTCAACTGCATTTTTTTTTTTTTTTTTTTTGGTTTTGGGGTGTGTGATTCCTGGTAAGTTTACGTTCTGTAGTTTCCCATCGCTTTCTGGCAACCGGCACTCATACCATTGTATAGAAACGAACGCAAGGCGGTTTGGGTTTGTTGTCTAGGCCATGAAAAGAAAAAAAAAACAGCTTGCATCTATCGTGTGAGGTTGATGTAAAGACTTGTCTTCTACCAGTGATGGCTTGGGTTCGATCCGTAGTTGGGATTTAAATTTTACCCTAACGATACAGTTGGATGAATCTATGCCTGTGAAATATTTATTGGAAAACTAAATTGTTTAGAAATTTGGAGTGAAAAGCGTGGAAAAGTTGGCCAGCCTGTTCATAATTCTTCTGACTTATCTACAAGTGGGAGAGGGGCCTTAACCAACTCAGGCTAAGAAATTTTTAGAATTGTTCATGAACGGATGGATTGTGCAGCTAGTTTTGGATAGAATGGCATAGCAGCTTCACGCCAACCCCAACTTCACGTCAACCCCAATTCACGCCAACCCTCCTTAGTGGCGTCTTACCACATAGTTAATATTCTTTGCTTCCATTGTAGACCTCTGTAATAAACGGATTCGGAATATGCAGATTCCCAACACTTCTCGTGCCTACGGCAGTATCTAGAAGCTCTCGGAAGTACTAGTCGCAACGATACCAGTCGTTTTTCTTTAACTGAACCCACACGCACTATCACAGTACAAGGAGTCCCATAGCCGAATCTGCTGCTGGGGTATAAAGTGTTAAGCCTTGACATATTCTAAGTCACCACATACGATGTCGGGTGTTCAGTGTTCCTTCGTCGCTTCTTTCCCGGACAATTTCCTTTTTCGGGTTTTAAATAAAAAGGTTTGGGGAATTGGGGGGGGGGGGGGGTGGGGGGGGGGGGGGGGGGGGGGGGGGGGGAAGGAATCCTGTCTCTACTGAGAATTGAAATCAAGACTACTGTCTTGGCAGATGAGCGCGGTAACCTCTATGCCACCGCGGATACTATTAAAGCATCACCAATAATCCCATATCACTGATGCCTATATGGAATATGTATCCATCGTTGGTATTCAGTCTGTTTGCTGAGCTTTACTCTATTAAGGTTCAACACGTTAGTGCTGTGTCAATGTGGCGGTCTATTTTCCCGTTGTTAGAATATTTATTCTACGATCCTGCAGTTTCGATAAGTCACTTAACATGAATGAAACAACTGCATCAATAGCCCAATCTCGTCTTCCATCATATCCTTATGAGATGATATTGTCATTTCTACAAATTATTCATAATTCCGTCACGCATCCCAACTACCTTGTCATCACATTTGCCATGCTGATACTGCTAATGTCACATTGTCGTCTTACCAGACGATAGTTTGCTACACTGTGCTTCATAAAGGCCAAACAACCAATGGTGGCGACCAGGTATGGAGTTACATATCTCCATAATACAAAGCCTGGGCTGAATTGTAGAGACGCCTTGCCATGCAGCATGATCCCTCTCTTGGTTTCTTTAACCAATAGGAAAGTAACACCAATACATCTGGACAAGCTGCAGAGCGACTGGATCAGCAGAACAATGCTTTAACTGTAATACTACAATGATGCTTGAATTTAAAGCCTCCTGCACCTTCAAGAAAGCATATGGGATCCTCATTCACGAAACTAAAGTGAAAACGAAACCAAGTTTCTTCTCTTACCTATTGGCCGAAATGTGCCAGGTCGTTCATTGCTGACTCTTTACATATGCATCCGAGTGGATCAGAGCTCTCGCTTTGAAACTTCCGGTATGCTGATTCCGAGGTAGCGTATTCAATCCCTACACCAGTCATGTGGACTAAATGTTGATCTTTCGTCCTTGACTTGGAAGTAAACAAGCACCTCAAAAGTCGGAGTGTTCACCTGATGGCCACGGACACTGGTAATAAATTTTAATAAATTTAATCTACACGCAACAAAAAGTCCAGTGTACTAGAATAGTTGCAGGTGTATGGACTACGCTTGAGTTACAAGCCAGCAGACAGTGTATACAGACATCTACGAGGCTATATATAGTGTATACAGACATCTACGAGGCTATATATAGTGTATACAGACATCTACCAGGCTATATATAGTGTATACAGACATCTACGAGGCTTATATATAGTGTATACAGACATCTACGAGGCTATATATAGTGTATACAGACATCTACGAGGCTATATATAGTGTATACAGACATCTACCAGCTATATATAGTGTATACAGACATCTACGAGGCTATATATAGTGTATACAGACATCTACGAGGCTATATATAGTGTATACAGACATCTACCAGGCTATATATAGTGTATACAGACATCTACGAGGCTATATATAGTGTATACAGACATCTACCAGGCTATATATAGTGTATACAGACATCTACGAGGCTATATATAGTGTATACAGACATCTACCAGGCTATATATAGTGTATACAGACATCTACGAGGCTATATATAGTGTATACAGACATCTACCAGGCTATATATAGTGTATACAGACATCTACGAGGCTATATATAGTGTATACAGACATCTACGAGGCTATATATAGTGTATACAGACATCTACCAGGCTATATATAGTGTATACAGACATCTACCAGGCTATATATAGTGTATACAGACATCTACCAGGCTATATATAGTGTATACAGACATCTACGAGGCTATATATAGTGTATACAGACATCTACCAGGCTATATATAGTGTATACAGACATCTACGAGGCTATATATAGTGTATACAGACATCTACGAGGCTATATATAGTGTATACAGACATCTACGAGGCTATATATAGTGTATACAGACATCTACGAGGCTATATATAGTGTATACAGACATCTACGAGGCTATATATAGTGTATACAGACATCTACGAGGCTATATATAGTGTATACAGACATCTACGAGGCTATATATAGTGTATACAGACATCTACGAGGCTATATATAGTGTATACAGACATCTACGAGGCTATATATAGTGTATACAGACATCTACGAGGCTATATATAGTGTATACAGACATCTACGAGGCTATATATATGTATACAGACATCTACGAGGCTATATATAGTGTATACAGACATCTACGAGGCTATATATAGTGTATACAGACATCTACGAGGCTATATATAGTGTATACAGACATCTACGAGGCTATATATAGTGTATACAGACATCTACCAGGCTATATATAGTGTATACAGACATCTACGAGGCTATATATAGTGTATACAGACATCTACCAGGCTATATATAGTGTATACAGACATCTACGAGGCTATATATAGTGTATACAGACATCTACGAGGCTATATATAGTATATACAGACATCTACGAGGCTATATATAGTGTATACAGACATCTACGAGGCTATATAGTGTATACAGACATCTACGAGGCTATATATAGTGTATACAGACCTCTACGAGGCTATATATTAGTGTATACAGACATCTACGAGGCTATATATAGTGTATACAGACATCTACAAGGCTATATATAGTGTATACAGACATCTACGAGGCTATATATAGTGTATACAGACATCTACGAGGCTATAAAATAGTGTATACAGACATCTACGAGGCTATATATAGTGTATACAGACATCTACGAGGGTATATATAGTGTAACAGAACATCTACGAGGCTATATATAGTGTATACAGACATCTACGAGGCTATAATAGTGTATACAGACATCTACGAGGCTATATATAGTGTATACAGACATCTACAGGCTATATATAGTGTATAAGACATTACGGGCTATATATAGTGTATCAGACATCTACGAGGCTATATATAGTGTATACAGACATCTACGAGGCTATAATAGTGTATAAGACTCTACGAGGCTATATATAGTGTATACAGACATCTACCAGGCTAAAATATAGTATATACAGACATCTACGAGGCTATATATAGTGTATACAGACATCTACGAGGCTTTTATAGTGTAACAGACATCTACGAGGCTATATATAGTGTATACAGACATCTACGAGGCTATATATAGTGTATACAGACATCTACGAGGCTATATATAGTGTATACAGACATCTACCAGGCTATATATAGTGTATACAGACATCTACGAGGCTATATATAGTGTATACAGACATCTACGAGGCTATATATAGTGTATACAGACATCTACGAGGTATATATAGTGTTACAGACATCTACGAGGGTATATATAGTGTTACAGACATCTACGAGGCTATATATAGTGTATACAGACATCTACGAGGCTATAATAGTGTTACAGACATCTACGAGGCTATATATAGTGTATACAGACATCTAGAGGCTATAATAGTGTATACAGACATCTACGAGGCTATATATAGTTATACAGACATCTACGAGGCTATATATAGTGTTACAGACATCTACCAGGCTATATATAGGGATACAGACATCTACGAGGCTATATATAGTGTATACAGACATCTACGAGGCTATATATAGTGTATACAGACATCTACGAGGCTATATTTAAATTTAAGACATCTACGAGGCTATAATAAGGTTCAAATCTGAGGTTTAATGTTTAAGCATTCACATTTATGTTCAAAAACCCACAGGAAATAGTTAACAACATCTCAAAAATAATTACCAACACTCACATATATAGTGTATACAGACATCTACGAGGCTATATATAGTGATACAGACATCTACGAGGCTATATATAGTGTATACAGACTCTACGAGGCTATATATAGTGTATACAGACATCTACGAGGCTATAATAGTGTGTACAGACATCTACGAGGCTATATATAGTGTATACAGACATCTACGAGGCTATATAAGTTTACAGACATCTACGAGGCTATTATAGTGTTAAGACATCTAGAGGCTATATATAGTGTATACAGAATCTACGAGGCTATATATAGTGTTACAGACATTACGAGGGTATATATAGTGTATACAGACATCTACGAGGCTATATATAGTGTTACAGACATCTACGAGGCTATATATAGTGTATACAGACATCTACGAGGCTAAAATATAGTGTATACAGACATCTACGAGGCTATATACAGTGTATACAGACATCTACGAGGCTATATATAAGCTTCAATCTTGGAGATGTTTACATTCGCTTTCAACGTCCATTTCATTCATTTTATGCCTTTCACCTACCAGTGAACCATAGGCTTCAACGAAATCATGCCTCAACCAAATCACACCTCAACCAAAGCACGCCTCAACCAAATCACGCCCCAACCAAATCACGCCCCAACCAAATCACGCCTCAACCAAGCCACACCAAGCCGTTTATAGATCTGTTATGAATGGTTGGATCTTACTTCCAG
The DNA here is from genome assembly GCA_014155875.1 of Cepaea nemoralis. Taxonomy (NCBI): domain Eukaryota; kingdom Metazoa; phylum Mollusca; class Gastropoda; order Stylommatophora; family Helicidae; genus Cepaea; species Cepaea nemoralis. The sequence goes on along the minus strand of JACEFZ010027807.1, from coordinate 6,086 downwards.
AAAAGTTATCCATTATCCTCTGATGAATACTCCGCCCCGGAGCCTCCTTTGTCTCTCCATATTGTGCCTCCTATCCTCTACCGTGTGAATGTTCAGCTAGTCTCAATACAAGACAGACAGAATGAGCGTTTGTTCAGGCATATACTGTCCAACAAGTAGGATATCAGAATTAGCCGGTTATCAGTTGTGTGGTTTGGTCTGTTTTGGTCTGTGGTTTGGTCCGTGCTGTGGTTTGCGGTTAGACTGTGCTTGTCTGTTTTTGTTTCCGTTTATATTCTAGTTTGTATTCTTTCAGACTTCAGTCTTTCATTTGTAGTCGTTAGTTATCAATCATATCGTGTGTATCCTACCGTGTTTCCTATAGTGTATCATATCGTGTGTACCATATCGTGTGTACCATATCGTGTGTACCATATCGTGTGTACCATATCGTGTGTATCCTATCGTGTGTGTCCTATCGTGTGTCCTATCGCGGGTTTCCTATCGTGTTTCCTATCGCGGGTTTCCTATCGCGGGTTTCCTATCGTGTTTCCTATCGTTTCCCATCGTGTATTTCCCATCGTGTGTATATAATCGTGTGTATCCTATCGTGTTTCCTATCGCGGGTTTCCTATCGTGTGTCCCCTATCGTGTATTTCCTATCGTGTATTTCCTATCGTGTGTCCTTATCGTGTGTCCCTATCGTTTATTTCCTATCGTGTATTTCCTATCGTGTATTTCCTATCGTGTGTCCCCTATCGTGTATTTCCTATCGTGTGTTTCCTATCGTGTTTCCTATCGTGTTTCCTATCGTGTGTTTCCTATCGTGTGTTTCCTATCGTGTGTTTCCTATCGTGTATTTCCTATCGTGTGTCCCCTATCGTGTGTCCCCTATCGTGTGTTTCCTATCGTGTGTTTCCTATCGTGTGTTTCCTATCGTGTGTTTCCTATCGTGTGTTTCCTATCGTGTATTTCCTATCGTGGGTTTCCTATCGTGTATTTCCTATCGTGTATTTCTATCGTGTATTTCCTATCGTGTATTTCCTATCGTGTGTCCCCTATCGTGTGTCCCTATCGTGTTTCCTATCGTGTGTTTCCTATCGTGTGTTTCCTATCGTGTGTTTCCTATCGTGTGTTTCCTATCGTGTGTTTGTTTCCTATCGGTATTTCCTATCGTGTGGTTCCTATCGTGTGTTTCCTATCGTGTATCCTATCGTGTGTATCCTATCGTGTGTTTCCTATCGTGTTTCCTATCGTGTTTCCTATCGTGTGTATCCTATCGTGTATTTCCTATCGTGTATTTCCTATCGTGTATTTCCTATCGTGTATTTCCTATCGTGTTTGTTTCCTATCGTGTATTTCTTATCGTGTATTTTCTATCGTGTGTCCCCTATCGTGTATTTCCTATCGTGTATTTCCTATCGTGTATTTCCTATCGTGTGTCCCCTATCGTGTATTTCCTATCGTGTATTTCCTATCGTGTGTCCCCTATCGTGTGTTTCCTATCGTGTATTTCCTATCGTGTGTTTCCTATCGTGTATTTCCTATCGTGTGTCCCCTATCGTGTGTCCCCTATCGTTTATTTCCTATGTGTATTTCCTATCGTGTGTATCTATCGTGTGTATCCTATCGTGTGTATCATATCGTGTGTATCATACGTGTGTATCCTGCCGTGTATTTCCTATCGTGTGTATCCTATCGTGTATTTCCTATCGTGTATTTCCTATCGTGTATTTCCTATCGTGTGTATCCTATCGTGTTTCCTATCGCGTATTTCCTATCGTGTGTATCCTATCGTGTATTTCCTGTGTATCCTATCTGTATCCTATCGTGTGTATAATCGTGTGTATCATCGTGTGTATCATATCGTGTGTATCCTATCGTGTGTATCCTATCGGGGTATTTCCTATCGTGTGTCCCTATCGTGTGTCCCCTATCGTGTGTTTCTATCGTGTTTTTCCCTATCGTGTGTTTGGTTCCTATCGTGTATTTCCTATCGTGTATTTCCTATCGTGTTTCCTATCGTGTATTGTTTCCTATCGTGTATTTCCTATCGTGTATTTCCTATCGTTTTTCCCTATCGTGTGTTTTTTTCCTATCGTGTATTTCCTATCGTGTATTTTCTATCGTGTGTCCCCTATCGTGTGTATCCTATCGTGTATATCTTATCGTGTGTATCCTATCGTGGGTTTCCTATCGGGGGTTTTCCCCTATCGTGTATTTCCTATCGCGTATTTCATATCGTGTATTTCCTATCGTGTGTCCCTATCGTGTGTTTCCTATCGTGTTTACTCTATCGTGTTTTCTCTATCGTGTGTTTCCTATCGTGTGTTTCCTATCGTGTGTTTCCTATCGTGTTTTTTCATATCGTGTGTTTCATATCGTTTCCTATCGTGTGTATCCTATCGTGTGTATCCTATCGTGTGTATCCTATGTGTGTATCCTATCGTGTGTATCCTATCGTGTGTATCCTATCGTGTTTCCTATCGTGTGTATCCTATCGTGTATCCTATCATGTATCCTATCGTGTGTATCCTATCGTGTGTTCCTATCGTGTTTCCTATCGTGTGTATCCTATCGTGTGTATCATATCGTGTTTCCTATCGTGTGTTTCCTATCGTGTGTTTCCTATCGTGTGTATATAATCGTGTGTATCCTATCATGTGTATCCTATCGTTTTATCCTATCGTGTGTATATAATCGTGTGTATCCTATCGTGTTTCCTATCGCGGGTTTCCTATCGTGTTTCCTATCGTGTTTTCCTATCGTGTGTTTCCTATCGGGTGTTTCCTATCGTGTTTTTCCCATCGTGTGTTTCCTATCGTGTTTCCTATGTGTTTTTTTCCCTATCGTGTGTATCCTTTCGTGTTTCTATCGCGGGTTCCTATCGTGTGTATCCTATCGTGTGTATATAATCGTGTGTGTATAATCGTGTGTATCCTATCGTGTGTATCCTATCGGGGGTTTTTCCTATCGTGTTTCCTATCGGGGGTTTCCTATCGTGTTTCCTATCGCGGGTTTCCTATCGTGTGTATCCTATCGTGTTTCCTATCGTGTGTCCTATCGTGTTTCCTATCGCGGGTTTCCTATCGTGTGTATCCTATCGTGTATTTCCTATCATGTGTATCCCATAGTTTATTTTAATTTTTAATACGTGAGCCAAAGTGATTGCAAATGAGATCCCCCCCCCCCCCCCCAGCCCAATATGCCACCATTTGTTTCCAGGGTGTTAATGTTGATTCGTCTGTTCTACTATTGTATCCACTAGATGGGAGTCCAGGGAAACCCATGCCCCGAGCATCTGGGCCCTCCACCCAAGGACAGTGTTCTAGCTGCCAAGAATCAACTTCAGGAGCCCAGGAGCTGTGCCTCCAGTGCCAGGATTCCGAGTGAGTCCCCGCGGTAATCTGCAACAGCACCTGGGGCAGGTAGAGCCAGGTGTCAGAAGATCTGCAACAAATGTAGGGCAGATAGTGTTGTTTCAGCAGTAATTTGTAACAAAGTATGTAGGTGCAGGTAGTGCCAGATGTCAGTAGCAATCTAACAAATGTATGTAGGGCAGGTAGTGTCAGGTTTCAGCAGTAATCTGTAACAAATGTATGTAGGGCAGATGTGTCAGGTTTCAGCAGTAATCTGTAACAGTACCTAGGGCAGGTAGAGCCAGGTGTCAGATCTGCAACAAAAGTAAGGCAGGTAGTGCCTGTGTCAGCAGTAATCTGTAACAAAGTATGTAGGGCAGGTAGTGCCAGGTGTCAGCAGAAATCTGTAACAAAGTATGTAGGGCAGATAGTGTTGTTTCTGCAGTAATTTGTAACAAAAGTATGTAAGGCATGTAGTGCCAGGTGTCAGCAGTAATCTGTAACAAATTATGTAGGGCAAATAGTGTCAGGTTTCAGCAGTAATTTGTAACAAAAGTATGTAAGGCATGTAGTGCCAGGTGTCAGCAGTAATCTGCAATAAAAGTATGCCACATGGCATCATGGTCGAGACAAGGACACGGTGCTGATGCACGACTCTGGTGATGGTTGAGATGGCGATATAAGAACGTCAACGCTTATCGGCATGGCACATGATTATTCGGCCATGAAGATGGCTGTGTCATCCCTCATGCACTGCGTGGTCACTAAACGAGTATTACGAGTAAAAGGGCCACTTTTCAAGCCATGAGCAGTATTGAGTAAATGGTTTGTTCCCCATTTTATAACGTCACTAGATGGATCATATTGTCAATATCCCACCGACTGAAACATGAACAAAGCAAATATCAAATGTACATTGTTCCCTCATATTGGCCACTTGTATATGACGCCATTATAATCGCTTCTGTTGATTCCTTCTGCAGTCACATCTTCTATGTTTGCGTCAAAGGGAGGAATAGTTGACGTTCCAGCGTGGGATGGGTGGCACTGGATAGTGTTTCTTCTGTGGCGAAATTTGGCTGTCGTATCAGATCTTATAGGATATAGCACTAGTGCTGTTAGTTGCATTATATTGCAATGGCCGAACCATTTGATCTTCTGCCTATCATGAAACACAGAGCGTTGGTCCCAACATTTCTTACTCAGTCCCTGAGTTCAGTTGATAAATCTTCTCATTTCGCAGGTGTTGATTTTGCGCAAGTGTGCTTTGGTTAATGTCCAACACGCTCAATTTGTGATATATAGAAATCGCGAAGCCCACAAGAGCAACAATCGGCGATGGTGTGAACGAAGGAATCAGGGGATAGCGTTGCATGACCAGCCACGTTATGTGACCTGTCAGTCACCGTCTAGACACCTTGCTCGGAGTAAACAGGCTGACTCATGAAAGGCCGATATTTGGCATTTTTTTTCCCGTATATCCTTTACACGACATCGCTGTCAACACCACCATTTTACACGCAGTCGTTGATTTCTTGGCAAGATTACGCTCAGTATTTGCCATTCATTTCTGAGCGGCCCGGGTCACTTATCCGGTAAGTTACCAACGCGGCGAGAACCTCTTCCCAAATTTTCGCGCGTTGCGTTACCCTCGTGGATAAACGGGATTACTGAGAAAGTGCTTTAAAACCTTAGGCCTGGGAGACCGGCGATATTTGACATACAGCTTAAAAATGGTCGGTGTGATAGCTATTACTAAGGCTAGGCGTCATCCTTCAGGTGAACTGGTTGGAACCTCGAGGTGTCGGTTAGTACACGCCGTAAGAACCAATGACATGTCTGGAGGGAAAGTGGCAAGAAGAAACCCCTCAAGCAGGCAATAAATCTAAAGATGACTTAGATGATGATGTGGCTTTCAGATAGAAGCAGAAAGATCAAACGGTCTTCAAAGAAGCGGCATCAAAGGCAGCACAAACAGGACCATTGACATCAGTTGACAAAGAAATCTGCGAACAAATTGCCATATATATGTTTTGTTTTTAAAGTCATCGCTATCATGTCGGAGTGTTCATTGTTACAGCAAGGTGACCAGTCTTGTTTGTCACGATCATTTAACTTTGTATTCGCTTATCGTAACACGGTCAACACACGGTTAGCTTGGCGATGTGTGAAGCTGTTTGGAAGCCGTCATTCTGTGTATCTACTCATTAAAACTTGTACGCAATACTTAATAAAAAAATTTACTAACGGTGCTGAGTACTCGAGGCATGCCTAAGGTTTGATAAATGTTTATCACGCGGTATCCCGAAATTCACACGCTTATTTTTTTTCGATGAACAAAGCTAAGATTACTTTCAGAGCAACAGCTGTGTAAATGTAGTCGTCACCCTAGGTTTCACATCTATTTTCCATCCGTACAGGGCCCATTTCTTGCAAGAAGATGGTGAAACTAGCCCGAGGGCTGGCGATGTCAGCTTTGACCAACCAGATCATGGGGCGAACAGTTCTGGACTTCCTGCAGGTAACATCGATTCAAATGATTTCTATGTGCAGTGTATTTGAAATGTAGGATCAAGTAAATTTATGTCAATAATTTAATAATTCGGCAGTTGTTGAAGAAAAGATTACTGTGGCCTGTTTGAAGGTTGTTTTGGGGGTGGGGTGGGGGGGGGGTCGGAGACCTTTCCTTGTTTTTTTATTTGAAAAAATTTTTTAGGATTCAATGTAAATTATAAATTTTTTTTCAAA